>CM035434.1:78687685-78722685 GCA_020310875.1 Ceratopteris richardii
GATTAGGGCAGATGACATCATTGTTCTGTGAACATGTGCCATGGACAATGGACCTTCTAATAGTACTCCGAGGCACCCTGTATAACAGTCAGAAGAATCGATATTAATAGATTCAATTGCCAGGAGTCATTTGAGCTTGACATGGATAGGGCCAGACTGCCAGTACTTGAGTTGGGCACAAAGATTGCCTTGTATGGAGAAGATTTTTGTAAATTCACTACAAATGGTATTGTAAAAGGGTTTAGGTAAATGTATATCCTATCCCAAGGGTTGTGTTACACAATTGAGAAGATACATCATCACATCAACTTAAGATTGAGATAGGCAGATTCAGACCACAGTTTGGGGCCAGGATATGTCAGATATATAAGAGAGAACCTGAGACATAGCTACATTACAGATGTCAATGCCCAGTGTACTGAGATATGTGGCCATTTTTTTATTCATGGAGGGGGGGATTCGAATCACTATCTGGAGGTGTGATGTACAAAGTCTGAAGATGTCTTGGCCTGTTATTGCTAGATCTATGGAGACATAAAGAGGACCTCTTGAGGCGACCGAAGGGATAGACTCAGACACAGGTTATGGATTTCTTTAGGTTAGCATTCATTGAGGCAGTTTTTTCATACTACAGGCATATTGCTTGATCATGTGACAGAGCGACAACAATTTAGAGACCTCGCCTACAGAGGGCCTCAGTATTTGATGGAGAGTCTAACCCAAGAATTTCATCATTCTGGCTTGTCATAGGAGTTGCGCAGTCAAGGTACTTATGTGAATGAGGCATCTTATACGATGGATGATTTCCTTCACCATCATCCCATTCTAGCTACACTCGTTGTACCTTATGTTTTGATGTTTGGCACTTGATACATTCATACTAGGGTACACAATTTCCATTAAATCTCTAGAGGTTTTTCCATTGTTTCAAAGCTATCATATCTTTTATTTCCTGGTTGCACTTTCATTTCGTAGTATTATCCTTCATCTTTTTTCCTTTCATCTTACACAGACATTGTATCATATCCATCATAACATGGCCTTCTGATCTGATAGGTCGTTTCAGCTTTTTGAAGGGATCAAGAGATTATTTGATTTCATGCATGTGCACATACCTCCCCCCGCATTCTCTCTCTCTCTCTCTCTCTCTCTCTCTCTCACACACACACACACACACACACACACACACACACACACACACACACACACACACACACACACACACACACACACACACACACACACACACACACACACACACACACACACACACTCAATCACACTTACTAGTGTGTTTGTGCCTCTTAGGCATCTTCTGACGACGGATGGAGGTCTCCATACTTGGCCTGTACAACTGTTGTACAGCTCTCCTTGTACCTTCCTATGTTACTGTATGTATGATATTGGCATCTGGTATGCAGTGGAAACCCACTCTCCAGTAGATTGACTAGTATTTTTTCCATGGTTCTAGGTCATCATACTTTTTATCTCCTTGTTTTAATTACCCGGACATTGTAGCTGAACGGATATGATGTCGCATTTTGGTCTCATTGGCCTTTCGCCTCTTGGAGACATTTATTTCATTTCATCTCTCTCTCTCTCTCTCTCTCTCTCTGTCTCTCTCTCTCTCTCTCTCTCATACAGCAGGACCTGGTCATCTGGATACCAGGAAGACATGGATTGAGCCGACTCATGAGTTCGCTATGAAGATGGCTTTCTACAAAGAGCATCTTCTCAAACTCAGAGAATGGCTTTGCAGCGATGCCGAGCTATATGCGTCTGCATTTATCTCGTGGAGTACAATGTTTTATAGCCAGATGCATACATTCTCACATCAGCTAGAGATTGGCACTGGTGGATACAGAGGGATACCAGCAGAAGCGAGGGTATTTCTTCTCTGTGATACAGAGCGAGATCCAGAGTTGCATTATGTGTGTCATGGCTCAGCATACTATGAGATACACAGCTGGTTTGGCTGTCTCCTCCAAGACGGATTTGGACCTCTTACCAGGATTTTGAAATACAAGGACCAGAGATATTTGGAGCTGTTTGTGCTCGAGCCACAGAGGCATAGAGATAATATGCTGAGATGACCAGACAGACAGATTCAGACACACCTCACAGACATCTTCAGGCCACTCATTATGGAGCAGCTGGATAGACAGATATCACAGCAGAGTCTGGAGCCCATCTACACCAAAGGCACACTGCTGAACATGGGAGATCCAGGTGTCCATGAGGGTGAGGAGAGCTTTCCTTTATCAATAAAGATGTCAGAGGAGGATGTGGGTTATTCTAGCATGCCATATAGTGTCTGATGATGGTGTGGACCCTGGTGGCCATTGAGGAAATTCATCGACGTCTGATGCTGGATCTAGTATGAGGGAGGACTAGTGTTTTGTATTCCACACTCTGTACTAGTGCTCCATCATATCACTTAGTGCATTACCCTTTGGCCTTCAACCATGCCACTCTAGGGTCCATTCACATTGCTGCCCAGCAGCTAAGCCATCATAGCCCTGTTGCACTGCACTGCCATTTCCCTTTTCAGCTTCGAGTAGTATCTTCCCCTTTTTTACCCACAGTTTTTTAGCTTGTTTTGTCCAGATGTTATTTTAATGTAGACTCTATGGGTCATTCTGGCCTTTTGAAGATGTTAATATATCGTTTCATTCCATGTACATCTCTCTTTCTCTCTCTCTCTCCCTCCCTCCCCCTCTCTCTCTCTCTCTCTCTCTCTCTCACACACACACACACACACACACACACACACACACACACACACACACACACACACACACACACACACACACACACACACACACACACATATTTCTCTTTCTGTGTGCCTCACATCAGACGAGCTGCCTTAACCCTGGATGACACCGCTTGCATCTTGCCTGATACTGTGTTCCCTTCTGTATTTTGTTGTCCTTCTGGTCTTATGTCCGATTGCTCTTTTGGAGGGTTTTGTTCCTGCTTTTTTCTTTATCATGCTTCTTTATCCTTCTTGATGCACTATCAAGTTTCATCCGGTGCTCATGAGTCTTCCACATTCTTTGCAGCTTCCATCATTCATGGTTTCCTGTTTTCATTAGTAGCTTATTAATCATACTGACTTCGTCAATAGCATTTTCACTAGTTTTGTTTGCTTACCTTGTTTCAATTCTGGTTTATTAATTGGAAATGTGAAAATATAATAAATTGGAGCTCTTTTAGCTCTTATGAACTTCTCTGGCTACATTCGATGTGTGTCTATTATTTACCTCAGAATACCCTCATTTTTCTTTTTGTTACGCTATATCAGCACTTTCGGTTCAAATGTCTCTTTTAAGGTGCTGCAGGTGTTGTAAGTGTAGAGACACAACCACATCTTGGAGCACCAGCCATGATCCCAACAGCTGCCAGGGATTACATTAATCCCCATACACAGCTTGAACTTGGACACACTGTGGTGGGAAGATTTACTCTATGATTCTTGCAACTGGTTCTTTGAGAGAATCTGATCCTCTTTGTCATTCTTGTATGGGTATCCAGACTCCTGCATATGCATATACTGATCCTTACTATGGAGGGATGATGGCAGCATATGGTACACATGCTATGGTTTGTGAAAAAACTATCTTTTATATTCAAATTTCTTTATATGCTGAAGGGCATGCCAAGGATTATTTCTGGCTTACTTTTTCCCCTTCTCCTCATATTTCTCTTCATTGATTATGTTCCAAATGTTTTTTAAAAGTTTTTTCTTTTCCCTTATAATTCAGATGTTCCCTCACATGCTGGGCATTCATCAAAGTCGAATGCCTCTCCCTTCTGAGATGACTGAAGAAGAGCCTGTTTATGTGAATGCCAAGCAATACAATGGTATCATGAGACGCAGACAGTCTCGTGCAAAGGCTGAATCTGAAAATAAACTTGTCAAGGCTCGGAAAGTAGGTTCATATAGTTATATTTTGTATATGATAAAATTGGGATCTATATATATTATAGAGTTTCTCTAAGTTCCTCCTGGACAAATCTACACCTCAATATTAAAATAATCATGTTTTCCTTCTCAGCCGTACCTACACGAGTCAAGACATTTACATGCAATGAGAAGAGCGAGAGGATGTGGGGGACGTTTCCTTAACACAAAAGGAGAGAATTCAAAGGGAAGTTCAGACAGTGCCAGATCCTCTGATGGGCATTCTTCACAAGGGGGCACTACACCAGACTCTAAGGAAACAAGGACTGACCAGGGTTTCAAGTCTTTCACTATGCAAGAAATTCAAGGGATTGGAATGTTAAATGGGAATTTTGTGCCAGGCAAGCTTGATGCAGTAATTTACTGCCAGGATGATGGCGGCTCAGGCAACAAGGGAAATGTGATTGCAAAGAGCTCACAGCAGAGGGTTGCTGCAATACAATAAGTTTGTGAAGTATTTCTCTGGGTCTACTCTGTTAGATCTTGTGAGCTATAGAATATCTGCAGGTAGATCACAGAAAATTCAACCTGATGAGCACGGCTAAAACATGGTGATAGACATTACATAGACTCACCGCATGGCCATGCTCATGGATTTATGAGGCAATTCATTCTTGGCTTAGAGGGTTTCAGCACATCTAAAGACCTCTTACAGTTCTGCACATGTTTCTGAGACATTGTGTTTGTCGAGTGCTTTGTTTCTTTTCCAGGGAATGAGCTCAGTGACGAAAAAAGCACAAGCTCTTCATGATTAATCAGATGTCTTATCGTTATGAATGAGGAAGCCTATAGTATTACACCATTGTCGACAAGGGACATGCTCGTGACAGGTAGATTGTACTGTGCAAATGTAAATTCACTGAACTAAATTCAAGGACATGTAGTTAGACTCGCCTTTTCCTCATGGTTTTGGTCTATCGTAGTTTCATGTTTGTTCTTGGATGCCAATTCATCTTGTAGATGAGCATCTCTGATGTAGAGTTCACAGAAGTGCTGTATTGGGGTCATCATACTTGAGCATTATCAGTTAGTGCTTTTGGCCATTAATCAGGTTTTTGAGATTAATAGAACCCCTTTCATCTGCCCCTCAGGAAAATATGTTTTCAGTTATCTTTGCCTTATTGGCTACCTTTTCATTGAATGAAGCTCTTATCAAGCATTTATCACTAGAGTCATGACTGGATCAATGTTGAGATTAATGTAGTCCTGCAGCACAAGTGCAGTGGTTAGGCTGTTTGCCCCACCTGTGGGGGAGTTCTATCCTCACTTGCTGTGCTAGTAGGATGTATGCCCATAATGGTGAGATGAAAAGGCACCCTTTGGGGACATATTACATGAGCCTTTGGGCAATCACTCATGTGGCTTACTTTGTCTGTTCAAAACATACAGCACCCTTTTGGGCTCCCTTGGTGGACTCTATCAATGGTGGCATGGGCCATACATGTGCACGCTGTCACCTGTGGCAGCAGTTCTAAATCAGCCCTCTCATCTGGCCTTAGGGCTGTCCCTTCCGAGTTACTGTCCATTGTGGGCCTTCGGATTTTGTATATTCCTAATACGTGATAGGTGTTCAACCCCTGCCCATGTGCGATTCAGGAGGTACCATGGGTATTATGCCGTTCATTGTACAGTTGCACTTTCAATAAATTCAAGTCTGGGAGACGTAGATTGTTAAATTGAACTCCCCTTTGAAAATATCAGATTAATATGTAGATCTTGATGGTTCCGCAAAAAGATTTTATATCATTGTGACAAAATTTTGGTATATCCTAGACTGTAAGTTCGGATTTGACATTTGTTCAATCCTTTACATGAGCCTGCTGTCATAGTTCTATCACTGCATTTCTTTTTGTCTGCATTTTTTCCATTTTGATGAGTAATTTTATGCACACATTTATTAAAATTTGGTTCATAGATACCACTAAAGCAAGTGTGAAAGTTATTGTTAATGGCTTAGCATTTTCTCTAAACATATTAAGACATTAGGATTCATTAGTAGAGATATCTGCTTTGCAGTCCATGCCTTATGATTGAAAACAAGGATGAAGGGATGTCTCTAAGAATTATGATTCTATACATTATGATGGACAAGTGTAGGTTGGTCATCACTATTTTCTAGGAAAACTGTTTATAGTTGCCCATGGCTTAAATTTTTTGTTTTATTTAAAAAGAAATAATGAGGTCTGTTTTCTCTATGGGACTTAGAGAATTGACAGGTTTTTGCATTATGTAGTTCAATGCATATATTCCAGAAAATCTTAATGTAATTGTGTATAACTTGATAACTTTTAAATCTTATAGGAAAACGGAACTTAAGGTCTTCTTTTATCTATTAGAATTAGAGAACTGAAAGTTCTAATGGACCATGTATTTTGAGATATGTTATGTTTGATGTATCTTGTAGGAGAGCAGAACTTAAGGTCTGTTTAAATCTAGTAGAATTAGAGAACTGAAAGTTTCAGTGCGTTAGAAAATATCTACTTGCTTGTTCATTAAATTCTCCTATTTCTTATCCGTTTCTTTCCTCCCCTGCCTTGGTGCACGTGTGCATGTGTGTATGCGCACCTCCACACACGTGCGTGCGCATGCGCGCGCGCGCGCGCACACACACACACACACACACACACACACACACACACACACACATGCATGCATGCACACACACACACACACATGCGCGCACACACACACACACACACACACACACACACACACACACACACACACACACACACACACACACACACACACACATGCGCGCGCGCACACACACACACACACACACACACACACACACACACACACACACACACACACACACACACACACACACACACACACACACACACACACGCGCGCGCACACACACACACACACACATGCATGCAGACGTGCATTCAAAACAACAGAAACACAACACAAAAGAACACATCTTCGTTAGCATGCTTCTAGTCATTTAGATTCAGTAGAAAATGTGCATGTTATGTCATTCGGGTTTTAAAAAGACTTCAAATAAATGTCAGACAATCATGTTAACTTTATAAGAACTGTCTGGGTTTTATCTTAACTATTTATAAGTATTTGTACTACTTTTATGTACATGCCTTATTCCTCTGGTTCTGTCTATTGAGATTGTATTCACATTTGCAGCATATGCATAAATTCAAGTGCATCTTTTACATGAGTACATCGTTTCTGTATATGTCTTTTGAAAAGTCCAGTTAACGTATTTGCTACTGTGTTGAGCTATCAAGGAATGCAATGCTGAGGAATATTGAACACTAGATTTGAATTCAACCTATTACTTTTGTGCTCTGAAAGAATACAAGTGCTTGTGGGAAATCTGTGCTGCTGCACTCAAGCTTTACATGGGTTTATTTGGGTCTTTCTAGGTAACTTCTATGTGTTCATGTAGTAGTACATCCTCTTTCCTTACAAAGTTTGTGAAGATATATCGTGTCTTCTATGCAAGTTGTCTACCATGATATTTCTATACTACAATAGGAAATTAGTACTTATCTCCTAGTCGTTCAATGCTTGGCTTTCCTTGAGAGTCATGACGTCACACAATGCAGCAATCATTCAGTTTGACGAGCATCATGTGTTACATGGTCTTTACATTGTGACTTGGTATTTCTGCCTTGCTTGGATGGTTTCATGAGGCACCTCCATGTTTGGTCACATCTTGTTATAAATTTGCATTTTATGAGCTTCTCAATTTCTTGCATTGCTCATATCATGGCTACAATTTGAAGCATGGAAATTGAGTGTAAGTAATAGAATGCGAAGCCACGTTCAAATACAAAAAACAAAGTTACAGAAAGATTTGCATTGCTTTCTATTTTGCTATGTTGAACCAGGTGCATTATACCATTTCTAGCAAATGGTAGATCTGCCAAAGTCAGAACTAAATGTTATTTTCTCAACTGAGGTAAGCATGCACTCTGATCTCTTTTCATGCGAGCCAACAATTGGAAGCTAGCTTAAGACCGATTTTCCAGTTAGTACAGTGTGTTTTCTATGACATTTATTGAGAAGAAATGCAGAAACAGATGTTTCTTATGATTTCTCATAGGGCTCCTTTTTTGTCCATTCAAATGATGTTCCAAGTGCAGAGAATTTCCAGTTGCATGATTGTTGATTAGTCCATAGTAAATGCTACAATGGTCTTGAGCTTTTTAACCTTTTTCACTGCCAGCTGTGATACTTTTACTTTGAATTATATCTTCTTGGTTGACCATGGGAAATCAATATCTTTCCTTGGAAATCAGTAGACACACATTTCTAATGACTAGTGATTAACATGTACCAAGATGCAAAAATTCTGCCCAATCAAGGGTTATGATCTTTTCTACCTTCAAAATGTATGCAAAAGGCACGGAGAGACACAGTTTTATTGCAAATTCCTGCAGCATTTTTGTATGGCACATTTTTCTTGAAGAATATCCAAAGAATTGGTTGATGCAAGCAACCCCAGCCTGTAACTAGAAGCCTTCATAACGAATGCAAAACTTAGTGTTTCTTCATTGGTTCTATGGAAAATTAGTTGTACCTGGAAATTTTATCAAAGAACTTCATGGTATGTATTTATTTCTACCACTAAGTCTACCTTTTAGTAGATGACGATTGTTTTCTGTTTTTTAATTTGACAGTACAGGAAAATTTGAAACCTACACTAAGAACTCACACACCCATACATTTGGATATGCGCAAAGGCTGAACATGTCCAGTGAGTGGGACTTGAACCCAAGCACTTTGCCCCACTTCGTTCAAGGCTTACCTGTACACCACACCCGTTTGGACATTGTTTTAGGTTTTGCTAGTATCGGCGAGGTTAATTTGAAGAGGGTTCCATGTTTCTAGATAATGTCTCTTGTAATTTCTCTTTTTGGTACTTACTCTGAAAATATCTAAAAAAAAAGGCTTGAATCTCTTGCATGCATTTTATGCTTAAGAAGCTTGTGATTTGCCTTTTTTTTGCGACCTTCATAATTACATCATTTAAGCAATGCTATTAATTTGTTCTATATTTGATCTAAAAATGTGCATAAATGAGTTTGATTCTAAAATTTGTGTGGCCTCTCTTCCTCTCGATCATACATTGTCTTTGGATTCATGGTTGTTCTTGATGTTCAGCCGCTCTCTTTTTCGTGAACGTTAGCCTTTCAACAGCTGCTATCTCATAATTTTGACTTCTATAGTATACACAAATAGGAGGAGGAAGAAGAAGAAGAAGAAGAACAAAGGAGAAGATAGTGACAATGGTGACTAGCATATGACTTCTTTGCAGTTAAGTACACCGATGAATGTTAATGCTTAGTTTGTACTTGGCCAATGTGCCTTTCAAGCGTTACATACACATGTATGACGATGCTGATGTGTGAACGATATACATAAAGATAACTATGTATGTGAATGAAACGTCAAATTATTTGCAAGGTTCTCTTTAGTTTGAAACTTGACATGATACTTCAATTCAAAATGCTTTGGGACTTCTTTTCCGATCGGACGGACATTTGTCCATCATAGTGGAATGGAGGCATCTAAAGACCGATACATAAGTCCTACCATTATTCAAGAAAACAAGGTAGCTTAATGGCACAATCTTGTGAATAAGATGGACATACAACTGCACTTTTAACAAGTTTGAAAAAAAAAATATTGTGCAATCGATGATATATGATGACAATGCATATCTTGCTAAGTATGTATTTCGGCTCCCAAATTGATTGTATTTTGTACCACATCGTTACTTAATATCACCTTTCAGTACCTCTTCATTCATCCTCTTATGTATTTGAAATATGTTTTTTTTTTCCTCACATCAAACCTAGAAATATATTTGAAATTTGAGTTCAATGGCAATCAAACCTAGAAGTGTGTGAAGACACTTAGAACAAGTCATCAGGCAAGGTGCCTTTGTACTTGTTCCTCAAATTGGGAAACATCTAGACATCGCACAACAAGGCCATTGAAAAGTGGATAAAATTTCATAATTAGGAGTGCTTGAAAAGTTTTACAAGAAGCTTGAAGTCAGGCACAAAGGAAGCATGCAGTAGTAGGGCTCAAACAATACACCATCACCATTCTCATGACAATCATTTTTTTCAAGAGTATCATTCAAAAGAACCTTTTGACATTGGAGTAACAAGGAGCCTATTGAAGCTAGCAAAGATTGGATATCACTCAATTTTCAATGAAGAACAGTGCACAAGGCCTCAAAAGATGAGGAAATACTAAGGTAAACTTATTATTTCATTAGCCTTTGAGATTTATCCGCAAAAGATAGCTTTGCAACACATGGAACATAGTTAGGAACATCTCGTGGCACTTGAAAACCTTGTATTTTTTCACATGAATGTTTGTTCTAGACTCCCTAAGCATGATGAGGGCATTGACTTAGAGCTCGTAAACATGAAATCTTCATAGGAAACTTTTAAGTTTGCTTTTTTCTTCTGATTCATGGTATCAACATCCACAAAGTGATGAAAACACTCAAATAAAACCTTGAAAGCAAAGAAAATTAGAAAATCGTTAAAAACATCAAAAGAAAGGATTCCTTCATCTATTAGAATGGGTTATGAGCATTGAAAAGGAAAGGGGATCGATTTTACTTCATTTGAAAAAACACTTAAAGGATCATTGGCTTATCTTGTGCATCTCAATTGTGTGATGGAAGTATCATCTATCTTATTTGCATTGATGGACCTCTCATTTTTCATGAAGATTTAAGTGTACATAACTTTCAAAGGGCATTCTGGAACACTGACAACTCAATCCAACTTGTGAACATTGGTGATAGACTCCTTAAAAGAATTGAATAGCTCAATATATCGCTTAGCGTGTGATGCCACTCTATTGCTAGAATTTGGGTCTAAAGATCTTTAACATTGAGCTTAAATTCACAAGAACAATAAATTTTTTAAGAGCATTACTAACTTCTAGTTATGAAGAGCTTGCTATTGATCCCCTGAAGATGCCTCATTTGATATTCTTGAAATGTCAAGCTCAATTTAGTGATATAGGATGATATTTTAGATTTATTACTTTATTTTATATGTGGTTTGTAGCTACACTTAGGGGTGCTTACAATTGAGTATAAGGTTCACTTTGGAGCAATATACCTTGCAATATATCTTGTGCAAAAGTTGCTTATAGTTCCACCTCTCTCAAAGGTGAGAGCAATGCTTCAATTGAACCTCAATAAAATTTGATCAGGGGTATGACCAGATTAGGTACAATGAGAATGATATGAATTACAAGTCATGTCAATCACTTATCACGACCATCATACAATCTTGGCTTGGAGTTATAGTTCAATTTCAAGAAATCGACAAAGGCCAATTACAATGATTTAAATCACATTAAGGCCTAAATGGAATATTGATACAACCAAGGTTCATTATACCGTGAGAGGTAATGAATTACATGAATACACTTAGATATACATGATGCCTTAGGACAAGTGCTTCATCTTTTGGAATTTTAAGTTTGTATCCATATCATTATAATGTATAGTTTGTTATGTAAGCCATTCTTATATAGAAATTTTACATATGACTTGCATGTGGTTCTAGATGGTTTAGAAGGTGCACGGGAGTGTGAAGATGGATTTTCTCGAGATAATTAAATGAACTATATGCCATAAGAGTGCAAGAGGGGGAGCCTTGAGGTGGCTAGTCCAAAAGTGTCTGGTTCCTTGACATGGGAGTTACATTCTTGATACAGATGCCTTAATAGAGTGGGCCCCACCTTCAATAATTTTGGTATGGTGATCTTTTTTATGCAACCTTTTACCTTGTTCAAAATTTTTATAATTTCAACCACCCCTTTCATTATTTACCTTTCGCACCCAACTAGTCTGAAAGTCGACGTTAATCAATAGTGGTTGACCTACCCCTTCCCCTCCATGATCAACTTTGTCCAAGTTTAGGTTGACCTCATCTATTTCCTGAGCCTACCTATTGGAGTTCAATCAACTACCTCTTTTTCCTAGTCAAACTTGGGCTCAACTTCAACTTGGATGTAGAATTCCAACTTAGCCAGTTAGGGTGACTTCTCTACATGCCCATGATTGAATTGTTTAGTTAGTTGCATTGTGTAGAAAAATGTTGAATTTTTCATCTATGGTCGACATGCATCCATGGTTGGATTTGGATATGGTGCACTTTGGCCGTGGTCCATTTTTTAAAATCTTCCACTTTGGCCACATGGTCCACTTTGGTTCCATGGTTCACTTTGTCTCCATGGTTTGTTCATGTTTTAATATTCAATATGGTTGATTTGATACATTCAAAGTGGTTGACTAGACATATTGGATATGCATTAATTGAAGCCTTGGTTGGATGTATGATTTGTCCAAGGAAAAGGTCAATCATTTCCCCAAAACCAAGTCCAAGACATACCAACATGCTATAGCCCCCCATATTAAGAGGTTACAATACCTCATTGGAGTGGTTTATTGTGCAATGGAGGCACATATAGGCTCATTTATTAACAAGAATAAGTTATTGATTGTATAGGTTATTTATTTTAGAATAAAAGAAATTCAAAATGCCAAGAGATGGAGAAAACTGAAAAAAATTAAGTTACATAAAATGTTAGTGATTCCATAAAAACATTATTAGACCAATAAGCCTTTGCTTTGGATATGTTGACAAAACACAATCCATTTTTTTTTAGTGTTAGCAGGAAAGATTATATGGACAACCAGGGAAAAGAGTAGCGATTGTTTTCTTAATTTGTGACTAATCTAAGGATTTTAGAGTTAGTAAAAGAGATATCTTTTTGCAAAATTTGTTGTCTACTTGTTTGAAGTAATGAAAGAGCTCTCTTCTAGAAAAAACTATTTTGTAACCCATAATTTCTATGTTTTTTTGCAAAGACATTTGAACCTTTGTGAGTCCTATGAAAAGATAGATTTAAAAATTCTAACAAGCTACATCATGTAGCTTTTTGAGATCTTTGCAATGATACCATTCATTACTATGTTTGGTTAAACAAGCACAGTACTATGGTCTGATTATCGTCTATGAGTGGAAATGGAACCACGTATGGCTAAGAAGGTAATTAAGGTGATACTCTTGTCCTTATGCCTATCCATCCAAAGGATTTTGATTGCACACTTCATAGTCTTCTCATGGGTTGATTTAAGTGCTAATCTCTATGCTATAGGGATGAAATGCTCTTTGGCAGTAGTTATAGGGAGAGATCAACAAGAGGTGCTTAGGTGATGGTAAGATGCACTTTGTAGCTTAAGGTAAGTGCTCGGATCATGAATTTCATTTAAAGCTCTAGAATAAGTTGATTTTAGCCCATATTCATCCTAAGAAAGGTTGGAATTGGTTAATAATTAGGCTAGAAATAAGGGTCATATTAAAAAAGAGTTAGGGTTACTGAGGAGAGAATCAGAAAGGTTTTCAAATAAAAAGTCTTGATTTCATTGATAAAGGGATAGATATAGTGGTTGAGAGAACATGTATGAAAACCCATGCATGAGGGTGATAGAAAGATTATCAGTGGCTTTAATTACATGTGAGAGGTTGTTTATCTTCAAGTTTGAGAGTGGGAAGGTGAATGATTTGGACTGGTTGATTGGAAGGCATGAGGTGTTGGACGGTGAACTATGTGATTACAAGTTTCTTGATGAACAATAAAAGAGATTAGGATCCATTAGGAAAAAAAACGAGCTAAGAGAAACAAACAAAAAAAAAAAAAAAAAAACTTAGAGTAGTTTACTTTGAGAAAATAAAACAATAAAAAAATTCAAACCAAAATCTATAAAAATCATATGCACATGATTAAGGAGAGTCTAATGATGAACATCTATCTTAGTAATTAGCATATGTGAGGAATATCTGAGTAGATATGTGAGAAGGGTAGGGACACAAAGTGAGGAGATTGCATTGTTGTTGTTATTTATTAATATAACATATAGTGATCTAGTTAGCCACACATTCTATTAATACTTTCCATTTGTGAAACTTGCATAGAGTGAATTTGTACTCTATGGTTTTTGGTTATTCACATTTTCTATAGGTGTGCACATATGTTTATATACAATGCTTGCATTGTTTCTGAAAAGGTTAGTCCACACTACAAGGAGTAGCTTCATGCATGGACACATTGATCATTGGTAGTTTGCATAGTGAAACAAAACCTATACCATTGTGCAATCCATGAAAAATCCAAAGCTTATGTCTAAGGTGGTGATCAAGGCATAGACCTTGGCATACCTTGTCATCCAATGTCATTCTTGTCATCGACGTCACCATCGGCATAGTTGCTTATGCTTGATGGAGCACTTCATTGATCTAAATTCATGAAGGAGAGAATTCATGGGAGGTCACTCATCTTAGTGTTGTCATCCCAAGATTTTTCTCAAATATCAATTTTCACTATTATGCTACACTATCTTGCTAATGTATGAGGGAGAAAGATAGGCCTTGTCCTTACCTTGAAGATTCTTTGGTTCACCAAAGTTCTCTTCCGACCACTCAGAGCTTGTTCAATGCAAATTTTTGATGATTTTTGGAGACATTTTGAAGTTCTTTGCACGTAATTTCAACTCATAAGTTATATCTAGCTTTTAGATGTTTTTTGGAGAAGTTTTGAAGTTCTTTGATGCATCAAACTTCAGGGACACTTGCACGTTAATTTTTTTGACACAGGTGGCTTGAGTATTCATAATGAGTATTCACAATGAGTATTCACTATGTACATGTATGCCATTTTTTGACACAGTGGTTACAACTTGCATATATCCTTTTTACTTATTAAAAGAGGATCTGGGTGAGTTTTGCTTTGTTGGGAGACCCATAGATATCATGTTCACTTTAATGCAAGTAGAAGACATACCCTAGACTCTCCATAGAGATGCATGATAGTCGACCTATAGGTGTGCATGTGTTTTGTGTATATGCAATGAATACTAAATCGGATACTATGCAGTTATGATTTTGTATGTGATTTTATGATGGTATATGATTCTATTTCTATGTCCATATGCTCCATATAGAGATAAGAATTTTTGAGAATTTCCACAGTTTTCAAAGTGCATTCATATAAGGCCTGATTTTTGGATTCATACTTGTTTTCTCAAGATGTTCCATTAATTGATATACATTATTTGGCCATTCTTTTTTAGTTTTTAGCTAATCACATATCCATTTTCTTGAGGAGAGGTTTCCATTTTTTTTCTAGAGTTTGGGACGTGGCCATATGCCCATTTGACATATCAATGCTACTATAGGGACTATTCACATCATGCCTTCAAAAGTTTTAGAGACATTCCATGGATCCACGGGTGGTGCAAAAGGCTATATCTTGCAAGGAAAAGATAGCTTTGAGATGTGCAAGTTTGATGGAGCTAAATTTTCCTTGTAGAAGAATCAATTTTGTGATGTCTTGATTCAGAAAAGGCGATGGAGATTCATACATGGTCTTGCAAAGAAACCCAAGTACATGGATGATTTTGCTTGGTAAGAGTTTGATTAGATGTATATGTCCACTATTCCCTTGCATCTAGTTGATAGCGCTTAGTTTGTGGTATTGGATTGTGAGATCATAGAGGAGGTCTGGCAAAAGTTTTGCAACATTTATGGAAATGAAATTTTATCAAACAAATTTTACTTGATGAGAAAGTTTTGTGATCCATGCATGAAGGATATGGACAATAACTACTCTTCTAAATTAATTTTATGCATTGTTTTCCTAGTCGAAAACATAGAAGATGAATATGGAAACAGAGATGAAGTCAACCTCTTGCTATGCACACTACCATCTTCATGGAATACATTTTGCATATCCATTAATAAGATTTGTCCTAGTGGAAAACTAGTCTACATTGACATTAAGTGGTGCTTTTGAGTGAAGAAATATGTAGGGACTATGGTTACCACACAATGGAGATGCATACAATGCTTGTAGTTCTAGACATGAAAAGAACCATAAACATAGTAGAATCAAGAATAAATACAAAGGTGGAAATCACGAGAAGGGTAGAATCCAATGCTGCAAGAAATACCACTTGAATAACTTTTTTAGTGCTTTGAAGAATCCTAAAGGAGGAGGGATGGGCATGTTAAATAATTACTAGCACCTTCTATAGAGATAGAAGAAACCAATCCCATTTTAGATGATGTGGATGTTTTGATATTGGTTAGGATGCATCTATTTAGATTCTCATGAGTGAATCTCTTTCCCATACAGGGTTATTGGATTTCGGTGTTTCATTTCATGTGATACCACATAGAGCATGGTTCCATACATATGAAGCAAAGTCTCTTAGAATAGTTAGGCTTGGAAATTCATACTAATTTGATGTGATTGGGTCATTGGTGTACTTCTTCATTTTTTAGGTGCCTCAAAATTTACTATGCATAATTTTAATTACTTTCATGTAGTTTGATGTTAGTTGGTCAACTTGACAACATTAGTTAAAAATTGGTTTTTTATGCTTAGTGCTTTCATATATCAAAAGGAAACATGGTCACTAATAAATGCAATAGATTTGGATCACTTTATCCTTATTTATACAAAGAACAATTGTTAGTTATCACTTAGAAGCCTTTGATAAATTTATAGCATGGTTGTAAGCATGTTCTAATTTTTTGATTTCCTATTTTATAAGCATGAATGGTATGTTAAGCCAACTAGAAATGTGCAGAGACACACTTGATCTTCCATTAAGCCATTATAACTCATTCATATAGATGTATTTGGTCCTATGATGATTACTCATAAGGGCTCAAAGCTCAAGACATTTTGTTTTAATAATGGTGCAATAGAACCTCTCATGAATTGAATCAGAATTTTCATTCTAGAGGAATATGTAAGTATCTCAATGGTCCTAAGATTGTTCATGCACATCATTGCCAAAATATATCAACACTTGCATAGAAACATAGACATCATTGTGAACAAGTTGCAATTTATGTGCACCTCTAGCTAAATCATCTTTGGGGAAGGAAGAGTGCTTCCTTTTACCCAAAATATAGCATTTATAGACATGCTTATAAGGTGCCTCAAATTTGGGTGAAAAGGAAACCATTTTAAATTCTTGTAGCTGAAGTAAACTACCAAAGTTTTGCATCTAAAATAGTTTGAGAACCTTCAAATACACATGCAAAATCATTTTCCATGATTTGTGGGCTTATACAACCCACGACATAGCATTCAATATGCAATGATTTTTTCACTATCAATGAGATCGAAATTGTACATCTGATATCAACAAATATCACTCCTAAGCCAATGTTTGCTAATGTTGATACTAATTACAAATTTTTTCAATCCATGGTACATGTAAAGCATTTGATAAAGTGAATATGTTTCCATTTATAGTAGTAAGAATAATATTTTTGGCTCACATACCAAGATAAGAGGATTCATTAGTGCATGTGGTGGTATTCCCTATAGGAGTAAGCTCAACTGAAGTGAAGAAACGACACTGTGATGTAATATCTTTGGTTGCATCACTATTAGAATACCAAATATCTTAGTCATGCAAACATACCTATTCATGAGAAGATGGCTGACAAGATTAGCAGACTCAATTTTAGGAGTAGGGCCTCTATGAAAACCATTCTAGCCTCTTTCTTCTTTGCCTCTTTTGTAGCTAGTTTAGGATAACTCTTAATAACATAATGATTTGCCTTACAATACTCACAAATATTTTTTCCTATCGTCTTTTTCTTCCTTTTTTGATTATGTAGCTTTAGCAAATTTTTACTTACTAGTAGACGAGCTCAATTTACATTCTCTTTTGACCAGCAAAGAAAATCTCATTTGCAAGGTGCATAATTGATCTATTTTGTCTATATTGATCTTCTTGCATAGAGTCTAACTCCTCAAAAGCTAAGGCACTTGTATTACCTTTCATCATCCAACAAAGAGCATAAGAAAAAATTTGATAAGAATCTTGAAGGCCATTAAGGATAGTCTACACAAGTGAACTATCACATAAGATTTCATCTCCAAAACAATTGCTGTTTGAAATCCTTGGTCTTTGCATAGAATTTCCATTGAATCTCCCTCATTCCTATGCTCATTCGCCAACTGTTTTCAAAGGTAAGCAACACAAGCCTCATTTCTTTCAGTATATTCTAGCAACAGTATCCCAAGATGCATTGGTTTTTTTTTGTGTGAGCAAATATGAGGGATACTAGCATGTTTGACAAAAAAATGCTATTAATGCATGTGTTTATGAATCTATACCATCCTAAAAAAGATTCTCTACAGTAGGTACAATAGGAACTACAGTAGGACTGAGAACATGAAGATCATCATCTTCAACATTGCATGCATCACCTAAAGTTACAATATTTTCCGATGTAGGGGGACATATTTAAAAACCCTACACAATATTCCACAAGCCTTTGCTACCAATACATCATGTATCATGTATGCCCATAATGGGTGATTAGAACCATTCAAATTATTCTCAATAGCCAACATACAAAATACAACATTGCTTTCAGTGATGGCTAGTGGCTGTATCCTCATGCAAAAAAATAATTGTTTCTAAAAAAAGCTGAGCTGAAATGCCATATCAAGCTCTGCTAGACATGTTGCGGAATTCAAGTTGTTTGTACTAGTGAACAAAATATTTTATAATGTTTTTAGCAAGGAAGGTCTTGCATGGTCATTGGGATAGTGCATTTGAATGTCAAAATGAGATCAATTCAACTTTAAAATGCAAAAAAAGGAAGTTGTTTTGAATTTCTAATGAGCTCGAGTATGCTCACCAAATTTCATCTAATTCTAAGCCTTTGATCCAAAAGGTGTTAATGATGCCCCATAAGAAGTGATGACCTTCTCTAATGCCAATTGTTGGAGTTCAAGGCTATGAAAGCACACAAACAAAATATGGAAGAAGAAGCTTGCCACACAATACTGAGTGTATTACCAAGTGAATGTACAAGATAAGTAGCATGTTAAACCAATGAAGAAATCTCCAAAAGAGGGAGGAAAAAATTCCCACTTCTGAAATTTTCCCCTATGCATGCTTGTAGACCTTTTTGCCAGATCCATTTAAGCCATCATATGCTTGACTTTGTTGAGAAAAAAAGGAGATATGAACACTTTTGTGACTTGCTATCTTCACCCGATTGCATGTGTAAGCATTTGGGGTTTGGAGATTATTATTGTTATAATTAGTGTCCATGCGAAAGGCCAAATAGCCACCGGACACTTTTGTATATGTTCTTTAATAAAACATATAGTGGCTTGATCAGCCACATACTGTAAGTTCAATTGCGTTTGAAACACCTTAGAAGTTTGTGTTCATGCTCCCTGTGCACTATTTTTTTCTGTGCATTTTGTAGACTTTGTGCACAACACTGTGCACGACGCCTGAAGCTCAGATTCCTACTCTGAGGATATCATTGTGGAGCCATCGAGAAGAAGAGTGCACTGTGGTGCATCACCATCAAAATACTTCATTGGTATCACAACATTTCGATGCAAAAGCTTTGTACCTTTTGTGTGAGCAAAGGGAGCACTGACCCACCCAAGGCTTTTTCCAAGGCTTATGACTAAGGCAGGGACCAAGGCATAGACCTTCGCATACCTTGTCATCCAAGTCACTGTTGGTGCCATTGGCTATACATGAGGTAGGACCTCAATGATCAAGGAAGATAGAGGTTCCTAGTACTTCTTGGGAGGTCACCCATCCTAGTACTGTCCCCCCTGGAGCTCGCTTAACCGTGGCAATCTCTTGCCACTAAGCTACACTCTTGTGGTGTCTGAAGAAGGGGAAAGACTAAGATTAACATTACCTTGAACATGTTTTGGTCCCTCAAAGCTTCACTCTTTGCTTTCAAAGCCTATGTTTGAAGCATTTTTGGGGTGATTTTTGGAGCATATTGGAGTACTTTCATGCATAGGTCTCTTCACACAAGTTCAAAAATATCAAGAAGAGAGTTCTTTGTACTTCTCCAAAAATAAGTATTTGCCCTTAGGGCCGTGTTTTCAGCCACAAAACTAAAGGTTTCTCGAAAGGTTTTCAATTGTGGTGGGAGTAGCCATTGCAAATTTATGCAGCTTTTGAACCTAAACAACAAAGTTGACAGACACTTGCAGGTGTTGTTGGATAGTTTTTGGGTTGTGAGTTCAGCCTTTCAGTGTCATTTTAGTGCATATATTGAGCACATACACACGATCTACACTTTTGTGCATATGGCTTATGTACACCCATGTGGTCATTGATATAGCGGTTACATTTTTTGCATAAAGCCTTTTACGTTTGATAAAGAGGGTCATGGTGAGGTTTTCTTAACTAGGAGACACCCAAATGTCAAGGCCTCTTCGGTGATGTAGGTGGAAGACTTACCCAGCCTCGCCATAGGAGATGTATGATAATTGTTCATAGGTGCTCAATAAGCTTAGTTGGCTTCTTTTGGGTGACTGATTATATGCAGTGGAGTCAGTGATTCACTATGCAGGTAAACATGTTAGTACTTATAGTTTTATGAGATTTTTACACTGATCTTCGCATGAAGGATACAGATAGTGTTGTTGCTCATCTGAATGAGTTTGATGCTATATTCTCCAAGTTATAGGCTTAGAAAATGGACATGGATAATGAAATGAAAGCACTCTTATTACTATGTACCTTGCCATCATCAAGGTATACATTTTGCACAGCTATTAACAATAGTGCACCTCATCGTAAACTAGTTTATGATGTCATATGTGGAGCACTCTTGGATGAGGAGATTTGTAGAAAATCTATGGTTGGCACTCAGAGTGGAGATGCATATAATGTTCGTGATTCTTACCAAGGAAAGAATCAACAATGTGGTAGGAGCAAGAACAAGGAAAAGAATGGTCAATGAAATAAGAGTAGAAGTAAATCAACGAAGAGGGATATCGAATGCCATTATTGTCATAAAAGAGGACAAATGAAGAAAAACTGTTATGCATTAAAGAATGCTAAAGTAAAGGGCAAAGTGTTTATGGGCATGTTAAACAGTTACTTGCACCATCTACCTCAATCCTAAAGATCAACGAAATCAATGCTATTTTTGATGATTCTGATGTGTTGACACTTGACAGTACTGTGCCTATCGAGGTTCTTATGGCTGATTCTCTTTCCCACAAATGGATGCTAGATTATGGTGCTTCTTTCCATGTGACACCACATAGAGAGTGGCCCTCTACTTATGCAGCAAAGTATCGTGGTACCGTGAGACTTGGCAATTCTTATCAGTGTGATGTTGTCAGGATTGGAGATGTATTTGTGCAGTTCAGTGACGGTTCAAAATCTACTATGCATAATGTACGCCACGTACCTTAGTTATCATGTAGTTGGATGTCAGTTAATCAACTTGATGACCTTGATTACAAGGTGGTCTTCTATGCTGAGTCCTTTTGCATATCAAAGGGCAATATGTTTATTGCAAAAGGAATCAAAGTTGGCTCACTTTATCCTTTATTTGTATCACACAAAGAATACTTCTTAACTGTTACTGAACAGCTTATGGCTTAGATTTGGCATGGTCGTTTGGGCCATATATCTTGTAGTGGAATGGAAAATCTTTCTCATTCTGGCTACTTACCTATGCTATCTTTCTCTGATATTTCATTTTGCGATATGGAAAACAAACCAGAAATGTGCATGGAATGCACATTGACTCTTCAATTCAGCCTTTAGGTCACATTCATATAGATGTGTGTGGTCCTTTGCCCACAAGGTCATTAGGTGGTTCTCTTTACTTTCTCACTTTCATAGATGATGCTACTAGAAAAGTTTGGGTATATCCCATCAAATCAAAGGATGAGGTATTCCCTACTTTAAGAAAATGGCTTGCTTTAATTGAGATTGAAAAAGGAACTAAGCTCAAAGCTTTACGTTCAAATAATGGGGGTGAGTATACCTCACATGAATTCAGCCTTTTTTGCCTATCTAGAGGAATTTGTAACAGTTTTATAGCTCCTTATACCCCAATACAAAATGGTATGGCTGAAAGGATGAATAGAACTATTCATGATAGAGTAGTCTCTATGTTGCATTGTGCAAACTTTTCACAAGGCTTTTGGGCAGAAGTAGTATTGATTACAATTCATGTGATTAACCTTTCATCTAGTACTACCAAAGGTCTAAAACTGGCACAAGAGCTATGGTCAGGGAAGCCACCATATTATGATCATCTTCGAGTTTTTGGGTGTGAAGCATATGTTCATATGCCCAAGAATCTTAGACAAAAGTTGGACCATAAGTCAAAGAAATGCATTTTTCTTGGATATGGTCGAGAAGGTCAATTTGGATATCGCTTATGGGATCCTGAAACACGGTCAGTGGTCAGAAGTAGTGATGTCATTTTCAATGACTCTAAGATGCATATACAACCCATTAAGGAGCTCAAAGTGAGAAGAATGGTGTATGAGGATACTAGTCCTCTAGTTAGCATGCATAAAAATGCTGCACATAGGGACATTCAAGAGAATGTCCGATCAAATCAGTCTGCAAACGTTCTTGTTCATCAACCATTGAGATGCTTTGCATGTGTCTCACATCCACCTGATAGCGAGCCTTCTTGCTACAAAGAGGCTATGTAGACAGAAGATCATGTCAAGTGGGAGCGTGCCATGAAGAGTGAGTTGGATTCTATTCACAAGAATGGTCCTTGGGATTTAGTACCTTTGCCAAAGGGTAGGAAAGCTTTATCATGTAAATGGGTATATAAGCTGAAATTCACATCAAATAGTGCTTCTCCAAAGTATAAATCAGGACTTGTTGCAAAGGGTTTTAAGCATCAACATGGTGTTGATTTCGAGGAAATCTTCTCTCGAGTGGCCAAGATGACTACCGTGCGCATGTTTCTCGGATTCGTTGCAATGGAGGACTTAGAGATAGTCCAAATGGATGTGAAAAGTGCTTTCTTGCATGGAGATCTTATAGGTGAGATCTATATGGAACAACCAGAGGGTTATGTAGTTCTTGGCAAGGAAAGTCTAGTTTGTAAGCTCAAGAAGAGCTTCTATGGACTTAAACAGTCCCCTTGACAATGGCACCAAAAGTTTGATGCTTTTATGAAGTCTCAAGGCTATTCTCCAAGTAATGAGGATCATTGTCTCTACACAAATGGATGCTCAGATGGTAGCTTGATCTGCTTGATACTTATGCTTGCATATACTTGTCTCAAAGTGAGTACATATCCAAAGTGCTTCATAGGTTCAATATGTAGGGTGGAAAGGCATTGAGTACACCTTTACCCACATATGTGAAATTGAGCAAGGATGATTGCCCCAAATCAAATGAGGAAAAGGAATTCATGACTGAAATTCCCATTAGTTTGTTGTTGGTAGTCTCATGTATGCTATGGTAGCTATGAGACTAGACATTGCATTTGCAGTGGGAGTTATGAGCAGATATATGTCTTATCCTGGCAGCAAACATTGGGAAGCGATCAAGTTGATTTTGATATATTTGAGTGGCACTAAGGAAAAGTGTCTATGCTTAGGTAGAAGGAAATAATCTATTATTGATTACATAGATTCTGTTTATGCTAGTTGTGTAGACAATCGTAAGCTCTTGGAGATCTCATCTTCAAGAATGTACAACTATTTCCACCACAGAAGCAGATTATGTTGCAGCAAGTGACGCATGTAATTATGAATTGTTGGCTTTCTCGTCTTGCTTGTGGTATGGGTTTACCTCAGCATGCACCATGTTTTCTCAGTGATAGTCAGAGTGCCATTGCTTTGGCTAAGAATCCAATCTATCATGCAAAGACCAATCAAATTGAGCTGAGGTATCACTTTATTAGAGATTGCTTAGCCACTGAGTGCATTATTCTTGAGAAGGTTCACACTTGAGATAATGCTACAATTGCTTTGACTAAAGCTCTACCGTTGTCACTTGATGGGGGTTACTTGATTCATGATCTTAAACAGTCAGGTGTATACTGTGTAACATGCCCATCAGGTGGGAGGTATAGTTTGTATAGTTACACTCAAGTATTCTTTATCATTCTTCATTTTTTCTCCCATAGTTACTTTGGCCATATTGGCCTTTAGTGGGAGATTGTTATCGTTAGTTTCCATGTGAAAGGCCAAATGGCCATCAGACACTTTTGTATATGTTCTTTAATAAAACATATAGTGGCCTGGTCAGCCACATACTCTAAGTTCCACCGCATTTATAACACCTAAGAAGTTTGTGTTCATGCCCCCTGTGTACTGTGTTTTTCTATGTATTTTGCAGCCTCTGTGCAGAGTACCATGTACAACACTACTCTTAGGATATCATCGTTGAGCTCTCGAGAAGGAGAGTGCACTGTGGTGCATACCCATCAAAATACTTCAATTATTATTGGTTATGTATTATCTGATCACCATTGATCTTTTGGGCCAATCATCATTGATCTTTGAATGGTTTGATTGCTTATGATTTGATCCCTAGTGATCTTTTGGTGGATGCTCATCGACTATGTGTTAATAGATCATTAGTGATTTTTTCGAGGGTTTGATCATGGATGATCTTTTATGGCTGATTATGGACAATATTTTGGTCTCTGATTATATGTGTTCTGTTGATATATTTAGATAGTGATGTGTGTGAACACACTAGGACCATCGGGGCACTTTTTTTCCTCTTTAGGAGGTTTCTTCCCCTGGCTTGTATATACGACTATTGCCCTAACAGGTTACTTATCTTTGTACATTCTAGTCTTAATACATTCAGTATTGTGTGTTGTGCTCCAAGCTTCTTCTTCTTCCTTGTGTTGTTCGAGTGCTTCCATAGACCTCGAACTCCAACAATTGGTATCAAAGCAGGTCATCCCTTCATCTAGGGCATCGTCAACACCTCTTGTTAGCACCTCTCTATTCATGGTGAGCATACTTAAGGTGAATAAAAATCGAAACAGCTTTGCTATGTGGTGTCGAAATTGCAATCTGACCTCATTTTGGCCTCCGAATGCACTATCATAGTGCTTGTGTAGACAATTTCATCTTTTTGTGCCAAAGATATATACAGGTTTTGGTTCGCCAATATAAGTGTATTAAAGTCTGCTACAGGTTTAGTAGAACTTGACAGGGTAGTTCTGTTCAACTTTTTGAGATACAATCAATTTTTTGCATCAAGGTATTTTAATCAATGGCCATGGCTGAAAGTAGTGATGTATTTCGTATGTTGGCTATTGAGGATAAGTTGGATGGTATGGATTACTCAGTATGGGCTTGGACTGTGGAATATTGTGCAGGGTGTTAAAAAATGTCCTATTACACCTGCAAATATAGGTACTAAAGCTAATGTAGACAACATTGAAGATGAAGATATTCTTCATGTTCTTATTCGTGTTGTAGTTCATGCTGCACCTACTATAGAGAAAATTTGTTGAAATGGTAGAGATGCTCAAGCACATGCATTGATAGCATTGTCTATCAAACATGCCATTATTCCTCACATTCGCTCTTGCAAAACAGCTAAGGATGCTCTGGATACACTTACCACTTTATACCAGGCAAGGAATGAGGCCCGTGTTGCTTACCTCCTAAAAGAGTTGAAGAATGAGCACATGAATGAAGGTGATTCCATGGACAGTTTTATGACAAAGATCAAAGATTTGAAAGAATAGTTGATTTCTGCTGATGAAGTCTTGCTTGAAAGTTCAATTATGTAGACTATTCTAAATGGTCTTTTCGATTCATATTAGAGTTTTGCTTCTACTCTTTGTTTGATGATGAACGACAATCCGAATGCCTTAACATTTGAGGAGTCAGTCTATGTTATGTTGCAGGAAGATCAATCTAGGCAGAATAGGTCCATTATGCATGTTGCAGATCAAGCTTTCCTAGCTAGTTAGAAGGGCAAAGGTAAATGGAGCTCTTCTATTAGTAAGCAAAAATCTACTAATTCTATATAATTGAAAAAGGAAGACAGAGAAGAGAAGAAAACAGAAAATCAAAAATTGTTTTGCAAGTACTATAAAGCAAATGATCATGTCATAAAGAACTGTCCAAAACTGGCTGCAAAAGAGGCAAAGAAAAAAGAGGCTCAAATGGTTGTTGCAGAGGCCTCTACACCAAAAAAAGAGTCTGCTAATCTAGTGCAGAATGAAGAATGGGTGTTTACTACTGTTTGGAGATTTGACCCATCTTCTCCTGAACAGTGTATGTCTATATTAGACTCACATGTTTGGTACTTCGTTAATGGGGCAACCAAACATATTACCTCGTAGTAAGTTTCTTCACTTCACTCTAGCTTGCCCCTATAGGGAATACTGTCACATGCACCAACAACTCGTCTTATCCTATTATGGGAATTGGTAAGATCATTCTAACTACTGCTGATGGTAGTTCTTTTACATTATCAGATTCTTTATTTGTGCTAGGGATCAAGAAAAATTTGTTATCAGTTTCAGCTTCAGCCAGGATTGGCTCGTTTGTAAAATTTGTTGATGATAGATGTAGAGTTCATGATCTGTCAAATGACGACATGATTATTCCTTCTGGCATTTTATGTCGTGATCTGTATAAGCTCATAAACTATTAAAAATATGTGAATGATTTGACATGTGCAGTATATGATTCTCAGGCTATGTCATATGCAAAGCTTTAGCATGCATGCTTTGGTCATGAAGGCTGTATTTTGGGCAAAATGTAGCGTTCCTCATTCCTAAACGATGGTTCAGTTCAAGCTACTAATAAATTACAGCTTGTTCACAGTGATGTTTGTGGTCCTATGCAGACACCCTCTTTTGGGAACTACCTTTACTTCATGACTTTCATCGATGATTTTTCCGGGCATGCATGGTTATATCCATTGAAAGCAAAATCCAAAGTATTTATGTGCTTTAAACAGTTTTTGTTTTTGGCTCAAAATCTGTTAGCATGTAAAATGGGCACCCTTCATTCTGATCGAGGGGGGAATATATGCCTTCTGACTTTAATGCATTTTTTATTGAACATGGGATAAAACATCAGTGTATAGTGTCGTATACACCTCAACATAATGGAGTTGCTCAATGGAAGAACAGATCACTCATGGAGATGGTGAGGTGTATGGTCAAGAGTCAGGCTTTACCACACAGTTTCTGGCTTGAGGTTGTTATATGTGTGACATATGTACTTAACAGGTGTCCCACTAAAGCATTGTAGTCTATCACTCCATATGAGGTTTGGCATGGTCAGAAGCCATCTATTGTTCATCTATGTGTTTTTGGTTGTCTGGCATATGCATTAGTGTCTGAACAACAATGCAGGAAATTGGATGATAAAGCAGTGAAATGTATTTTTGTTGGGTAGAGCTCTGAAAGAAAAGTCTATCATCTATATCATCCATAGACTAAACGAATTTTGGTTAGCCGTGATGTTGTTTTTGTGGGAGATGCTATTCAGCCACTACTTTCATGTACTAAGGAGACATCTGTTAGCTTCAAAGACATGTATGATACTTTGTTGCCTCTTTTTACAGGTGCACAGTCTAGTGTTAGTCCTAATGAGGCAACTTCTCAGCCTTTAGAGGTCTCAATATGATGATATAGATCATTCCATTTCGGATGTAGATTTGCATGATGCACTTGTTGATGACAGAGCTAATATTTAGGAGGCAAAAACTATGCCAAACTGGCTGGTGCAGACTTTGCATGATAGAAAACTAGATGCACCTCTATCATATCGTACTTGTTCATGCTCTCATAGGGCCTCTTTTGCATCAGATTTCTTTGCTACAGCTGCCTCTAGTCTCTGTGATGAGAATGAGCCCGTTTCATTTGATGAAGCACAAAATTCAAAAATTGGATGGCTGCTATGCAATCTGAATATGATGCTATAATGAAAAATGATACCTGGTCTTTATGTGACTTGCCTCCTAGCAAGAAGGCCATTGACACTAAGTGTGTATACAAGCTTAAGCGTAAGCTTGATGGAACAATTGATAAGTATAAGGGTAGGCTTGTTGCAAAGGGTTATGCTCAAGAAAGAAGCGTTGATTTTGATGAGACCTTTGCTCCTACTTGCCGAATGACTATTGTTTGTAGAACTTGTGCACTTGCAACTCATCATGGTTGGAATGTACATTAGTTGGCATTAAAACTACATTTTTAAATGGTGATTTTCATGAAGAAGTGTATGTTTTTCAGCCCCGTGGGTTTGTGCAAAAAGGGCATGAAAACCAATTGTGCAGGTTAAAGAAGGCATTATATGGTTTAAAGTAAGCACCACGTGCTTGCTATGAAAAGATACATGCCTATTTGATTGCACATGGTTTTGAGAACAGTCGAACTAAGAGCACCTTATATGTTAAGCATGCAAATGATGTGCTTCTAATCATTAGTGTGTATGTTGATGACATGTTCCTCACTGGCCCTCATGAGAAGCTTATTGTTGATTTCAAGGTAGATTTGCATGCCTAATTAGAGATGTGTGCTCATTTTCAGCCATATTTTGACGCAAATGTTTAGCCATATGTGGCTGGAAATTTCCAACAGTTTTGACAATTTTTTGCCAAAATTCTTCAGACATGTTTGGATGGAAATTCTCTCCATTTTCAGCCCTATTTGGCTGGAATTTTTCAGCCCTTTGAACCTCAGTTGGCTGGTCTACATGGCCATAGTCAAGCGCACCATTTTGGAACAAAGGCGTGAGTGTATCAAACACAGCTAACTATTGGCTGTTTTTTGCATTCAAGTAGAGGGAAAACTGAATTTTCAGCAAATACCACATCTCGACTCACAATAATTGTGTTCATCAATGGAAGAGACTTTGCTGCATAATTAGAGAACCATTCTTTGTGTGGTGTCACATGGAAAGAAACACCAGAATCTAGCAGCCATGTGTGGGAAAGAGAATCAGCCATAAGAGCCTCAATTGCCACAGTATTATCTCGTGTCAACACATCATCATCATCATAGATAGCATTAATTTATTCAATCTTCGTAGTCAAAGTAGATGGTGCAAGTAATTATTTAACATGCCCATCAACATTCTGTCCTTTACCTTTAGCATTCTTTAATGCATAACAGTCTTTCTTCATGTGTCCTTTCTTAAAGAACATATATAAAGAAGTGTCCGGTGGCCATTTGGCCTTTAACATGGACACTAACGGTAACACTTCTCAAGCAAGGGTATAAAAAATATTACATCTCACCCTATGTTATCACATTAAGCTTGGGCTGATTTCTTTTGATTTCTTCTCACCTATAATGGTCATGGAAAATATGCATTACTATTTGTAATGGCAATGCATGAAAAAAGGAATTCAATCCTTTACCCTTTTGTATTTGCACTCAACCCATCAATGCTTCAAACTTTTGCAATAACTTCTACAACCAATCAATCAATGGTGTCGAATCATAGTGCAAGGTGCGCTCTAACACTTTTATTTTATAGACTGCAAAGAGTAGACATCGGCCTAGTTGGAATCACTCGCATAAGTAGATGTGCTGGACGGGCATCAAGTAGAGTGACAAAAGCATCTCCTCTTGATATCCCCTAGAAGATCCACATGTGACACCATTCACCAATTCCACAAGACCGAATCTCAAATGTCATGATCCTTCCAAGATGGATGATCCTCGATGCATAAGAGTGATCAAAAGTGAAGTCTACAAGTAGAAGACTCCATTAGCAATTGCAATCATCATATAGATTTGAACTTGAACATGTGTGATCTTCTTTAAGCTCAAGGTCATATATGCTTGACGGAGTTGGGTGTGTGCATGTTTGATGCTTCCATGCCCTTTGTTATCGAATACTTTCAAGGATGCAATGAAATCTGCTGCTTCCAAAAGTGCAATGTTATTAGATTCCTCAAACAAGTTTGAATCACCAAAATGCCTGTAACTCTCTCAATATTGATATGTTTGATGTGTGCCCTATATCATTTTGAAGCTTTCAATAAGACCTGCTACTTGAAAAAGGCAAAGTTACAAGAAAAATGGGTTTAAATCCCTCTAAAGATCTCTTGAATCTACAAAAATTCTTCTCCTCAAGCGTAAATCACTTTAACAAGATTTTAATCATGTTTAATCACTTCAAAATGATAAAAACAAGATAGATGATACTTCCATAACTCTAAGTGTCACACACCCACAACCAAACACTAGACTCACTAAAAATGCACATGAAAGCACAAATACAAGTTTTGCAAGAAGATAGCTCACAACTTCATTCAACCAAAAACTTTTTTTTACAAGTGAGATCTTGGCCTTTATATAGGCTTCTCCCAAGGCCCTTCCCTTTTGTATTTGAAAAAGGTACTAAAAATTAAAAAGAACAAAAATTAAAAGTCTTCCTTCTTGCAAATTTCTTGAGGCAAGTCTCTTTCCATCAAATACAATGAAATGTTCGCGAAGCCTCAAGTATATACAACCCTTCCTTGCTAGAAAATTTAAAGGGTGTGATTGCCTCTAGATACAAAAGTGCATGGGTGGATGATTTAGCCAAATTCATGGTGGTTTGTGACTTAAAGATTGCAATGGTCAATCATCAAAATATAGCGAGTTTTTTCCTTTTTTTGTTCTTTTCAAATTTTTGTTTTTACTAATTTTTTCCTCATTTTATCTTCTTTTTTTTTTCTTTTTTGGGGATTTAAAAGGTATATGAATTGAAACATGAACAATTCTAGCACTATCATTATGAAAAAAATAGTATAAAAATGTCACAAAAATGATTATTGTCAAAAGAGATGCTAACTTACAATGGGTCTACATATAACTTCTCAGTGTTTGCTATGTGTTATGCTCCTATGTGCTATGATTCTTTGTGCTTTTCTCTCCCTTCCTAGCATACATCATACATGAAATGTCCATCGTTGTCATGAGTAGGGTGTCTCTGATGTTCTTTTGGATCCTTTTGTGGAGTTGGTTGATGGCATGTAGCTTGCATTCATCGTCCTAAATCATGAATGTATCTCCTACATCTTTAATGTTCTTCTCCTAGGGAATGTCAAGTATATCATTCTCCCTTGTTTTATGTTGTAAAGACCTCTCTTTGCTTTATTTAGGAAGACCTTTCATGCATCAATGCAAAGTGATTGACGACTAAGGATTACTTGCAACACTTAGGTATGATCATTAAGATCAATCTAAATTATTTTTCTATTAGGGATATCACTCCACTACAATGGAACACATTTTGATGAGGAGATGACTTCTATACATATTGTGCATTTAGAGGATTCCGCTTGGATGCAACAACACCAAAAGTGTTTGGCATAGACCCAAATGCTCTAGCAAGTCACCAACTAGCATCAAGTGGGTTGTTTCAATCAAACATCAGATACATACCACATAAAAAGGTGCGGCTAAAAGAAGAAAAAGATATCTCTTATAGGGTTTGATGCATGTTGGCACAACAAATCTTTCAATGGTTTGGTTTGCCACTAGACCTCGTGTCTAATAGAGGCACACATTTTCTTAATAAATTGATACAAGAAAAGCACCATAATGATGTCTAAGCACAAAGTGGCTACAAGAGAAGTGTAAGATAGCAAATAATATAGAAAGAAGGTTTTTGTGACTCTTGAAGAAGGGGACAAATGATGCACTTCATAGGCAATGATGTGACAATCAGTGAAAGATTTGTTGAAACTATTGAGATGCATTTACATGGACATATACGATCTCAAGGTAGTATATCCAAACATTTAATGACATAACAATCAAAGTGATTATGGACTTTCCTTGTCTTAAGAATGCCAAGGAGGTTTCAATACTACCAACATTTTATTATCCACATGTATGGAGTTATTGCTAAACCACTTTATGGATTAAATGTGCACTTTGATTGGATGAATGAATGCAAAGAATCATTCCTATAAGTCACAAGAAGTTCCACACAACTCCAATCTTGAAGGCACTTGGTTAGAATCGACCATTCTATGTTCACATGGATGCATCAAACTATGTCATAGGATGTATTTTTATGGAACCTACACTAGAGGGAAATATGGATTTCCCAATTATGTATGGACAATTGAACACAATAGAAAGAAACTTCATCATTACAAGACATGAAGGATTAGGAATGGTTATACATACACACACAAACACATACACATATACACACATGCACATATATAAACATACATAACAAACACAAATATTTCACATACACACACATACACATATACACCCACACATACACTCACATACACATATGCACATACACACAAGTATACGTACATGCACATGCATACACACATGCACACACTTACACATACATGCATACACACATACATGCATATACATACACACACATACACATGCATACACACACATACACATACATGCATACACATACATGCATACACACATGCACGCATATACACATACATGCATACACACATACACATGCATACACACATACACATACACACACACACATGCACACATATACACATACATGCATACACACATACACATGCATAATCACATACACATACACATACATGCATATACATACACACACATATACATGCATACACATGCATACATGCATGCACACACATACATGTATGCACATACACACATACACATGCATACATGCATATACACACATATACATGCATACACACATACATATATAGACATACACATACACATACACATACACATCACATGCATACACATACACATGCATATGCATACACATACACATACACATATGCACACACATACATATACATGCATACATACATATACATATACATGCATACACACATATACATACATGGATACACACATACACATGCATATACACATGCATACATGCATATACACATGCATACATGCATATACACATGTATGCATGCATATACACATGCATACATGCATATACACATGCATACATGCATATACACGCATGCATATACACACATACACATGCATAGACACATACATACACACATACACATGCATAGACACATACATACACACATACACACACATACGCATATGCACACATATATATGCATACACACATACACACATACACATATATGCATACACATACACACACATACAATTGCATACACGCATGCACACACATACACATATACCTACACACATACACATGCATATACATGCATACACATGCACATACACATGCATATACACAAATACACACATACACATGCATAAACGCATATATATACACACATACACATATGCATACATGCATACACACACATACAATTGCATACACACATACACATGCATATACACACATACACACATTACACATGCATATACAAACATACACACATTACACATGCATATACACACATACACATGCATATACACACATACACATGCATATACACACATACACACATTACACATGCATATACACACATATACATGCATACACACATACACATACATGCATACACATACATGTATACACATACACATACACACATATAGACACACATACACATACATGAATACACACATACACATATATGCATACACATATACACACATAAAATTGCATGCACACACATACACATATGCCTACACACATACACACACATACACATGCATATACATGCATACAAACATACAATTACATACACATATATGCATACACACATAAACATGCATACAGAATACACATACATATACACATATACACATACACATACATGGATACACACATACACATATACATACATACACATATATGCAAACACACACATGTATATATCACACATGCACACATACACGCATGCATACAGATGTACATACTTGCATGAATAAATCACACATATATACATACACAGCATGCACACGTATATGTATGTATGTATGATGGTCCCAATCAAGCCCGTCATAAGCTTCATCAAATTCAATCTTAAGGAACAAGACATCTTGAGCAGACTCTTCCGCGAAATCCAAGCCTTCCCAAACATCAATGATACCCTCAAAGATGGATCTCCCCTTGATGAACCCCTTCTGATCCTCACTGATCCCGTTTTTTAGGTGACAAGAAATGCAATTAACAATAACCTTAGCGAGGATCTTGTAACTAATTTGTACCATCGTAATTGGACACTAGCATTCAATCGTAATTGTACCATCGTAATTGGACACTAGCAAAAACAAGCTTGATAACACCTTCATTGAGGAAGTTGGGCAGGGCACCAAAAGATACGGCCTCTTGCCACACAAAATGTAACATAATAGTCACTACATACTTGAAGGTCTTGGAAAACTCAATGGCAAGGCCATCCAACCCCAAACTTTTTACCATTAGGAAGTGCATTAATAGCTTCAAAATTCTCATTATCCAAAATGGGAGCTTCAAGAATAGGATTCATATTTTGAAAAATTCTTTTGGTTCTAACTCTAGAGATGGCCACTATGCTATCATGTCTATGAGAGAAAGAGGCATGGAAACCCCCAAAAGTTGGGACAAGAAATTGACAATCAACATACTATTTTCTTCATTTGTCTTGCACTCAACACCATCGATATCGATCATGAAAGGGATCACTTCCTTTGACTGCTTATTCTTAAGTAGGCCACACATCTCTTTAGTTGGTTTGTCTGCTTTTTCATGTCCATCAATCTTTAAAGCATATTTGGAGATTCTTTCTTTGAATTTTCTCTTCGTCTCTCAACATGCTTATAATTTTCTAGAGCCCTATCTTGTATTGATAGTGGCCATTATTAACTTTTTCATCAAGATTCCTAAGCCTTCGATAAAGATTTCCTTAGCACGATGAATTTTTTGAATATTCTTCTAAGTCCTGACCGAGAGCGTTGTGTCTTCTTGACCACCGTCCTCCAATACTTGGCCAGAGAGGAGTGGAGGCAAAGGCACTACTCCAAGCTGTAACAAGGGGAATGAGAAGGTTGCTGGATTGTCATGAAACCAAGGGGCTTTCTTGAGAATGATGTACAGCTTGAAGGAAAGCACAATCGGGTAGTGATCAGAGCCAATAAGATCCACACATTGGGGGAGGGAAGGAAGGCCCAACTTATTGATGATATTATGGTAATACATCTCTTGTGAAGTCTATCTTTCCTTAGATCAACTCTAGACTAGATTTTCAGACCAAGAGAAACCAACCTCCTCT
>CM035434.1:78727685-78820185 GCA_020310875.1 Ceratopteris richardii
CATTAAAGCCACTCCCTTGAGAATGTGAACAAAAGTTACCTCATCTGGTTCAATCTTTTCCTCTCTCATGCATTCAAACACCATCAGGGCTTCAGCTACCTGACCAGCTTGCACATGCCCTGCAATTAGTGCACTATAGGACACCACATTGTGAGATGGCATTTTGTAGAATACACTACAGGCATCATGTAAGCTCCCACACTTCGAATACATATCAACAAGAGTGCTTGATACACAGACATTATTTTTTAATTTGATTTGTAGAATAAGATCATGTACATACCTACCTCCATCAAGTTCTGAAAGGTTTGTGTATCCTCTAAGAATGCTCATACAAGTCACGTCATTTGGCTTGTAACCTTCCAATAGCATCTTACTAAAAACCTCTAGTGCGTCATCATTTTTCTCATGTTGAACCAACCCAGAAATCACCGTGCTCCAAGTCACCACATTTTTTTTGGTGGATTGGAAGACTACAAGTGCATCCTGTACACTTCCACACTTGAAATAAAAATCAATAAGAGAACTTCCAAGAAAAAAGTTTTGCTCTAGCTCACTTTCAAGCACATAATTATGGATTAAAGCTCCTCCTCTGAATGACCCAAGAACTGCACATGCTTTAAGAGATTTACAAAGAATCCCTGACTTGTTGCTATCAAACTTAGACTTCAAAAGAAGTGACAAAATATCTTGTGGAGAGGGGTAATTTTCATCCTTAAAAAAGACATAGTTTTGGTTCGATTTGCATCCAATAGAATCTTTCTTAAGCAAACCTGGGATTACTGTTGAGCGATGCCAGTCAGCAGGTATGTGCATGAGGATGTTACTTAGGACTTGAGACAATTATAATGCTACAGTTTTGAACCACAATCTGCTATGCTACCACTAGAGGTTCTTGTGTATGGATATCTGTAGCATGTAGTTCTTCAGGAAGATAATAATCAAAACATTTAAGATTCTTTCTATATCTTCAATGAGATTTCCAAATATGAGGTTATAATATCAATCATTTAAATACATCACAGATGAATAATTACAAAGCTGCCTGGACTTTTTATTGGCCAGAAAACATGGCTGCATCATCATAATTCGCATACCATGCCTAGAGTTTTGAACTCTCACTGCATCCCAAATTGACAGACTTGACCTGCCAAAATGCATGTCAAGAACACATGGGTACAAATAAATAGATTTCAAAATTTATTATTGAATTTGACTTTGAATATACAGATCTGTTTGTACAATACCAAAATCCAAAAGCTGACTTATGAGACTTGGAAGTCAATTAAAATAACACCTTCAAAACACAAAAATTTACAAACAGACATATATTTCATTTTCAAATTCACATGTATGTATATTTGTTGATTGGTTAACATTAGCATGAATTTATACATACCGCAGCTCAGTTACGTTCCAAATTGAATTGCACGAAGCAGAAGCGTGATTGTGTACGAATGAGAAACAGTCTTCATGATTCATCGCCTGCATTCTATACCCTGCCATTATATACCTTCAAGAATGCATGTCCAAAACAGTTTTCCTCTCTTTGTTCAACGTTTTCTTTACTTCATGGTATACAATCTGAAAATCCAAAAGGTATGCCTTCCAGAACACACTTGGAACATGAAATTTGTGTCTCATAGTCGATAATTTGAACAAACCTGTTTTTTTCCAAAGAGGTGCCTGCACAACCAAAGCGAGAACGACATCACAAAAGCATGACCAGTTTATATCGATTGCAAAGATTATAGAGTGAATCTAAAGCTAGGGTTATGGTTATAAGCCTAATATGTTTTTACTTTAGCTGATTGCAAAATGTTTTCGTTACTTCTTTAACACACACACAATACTGTGACTGTAGAATGCCTTTTCACAGTCCATGCACATTCTTTCACACATATATACCAAACTCAATCCAGGCAAACCCCAAATTCACCCTCAAATAAAAGTGCAACTATAAGCTCATGGTAGTCAACCTCAAGAATATATAGCAGCTCAGCTCCATTATGCATAGTATCGACTCAATACTATGACATTCCCACTAACGCCAACAATGCCCAATAGAGGGTATAGAACTAAGAATGAATACATGTTCACACACATGCCCCACAACGTGCATACCATGCACATGAACTCACAGAAGCTCTGCGAACTGAGTTTCTATCACTTCCAGAAGTGATGGGCAAACTCAGCCATAATGAAACATAGCACAAAATGCAAACAAAAGATAGGAAAGTTTATGTCACATTCATGCACACATACACCCACAGATATATACACAATCACATAGACAAAGAATAAAAGAGAAAAAGAGATTTTTTTTTTTATTATTTTTTTTTGTGGGGGGGGGGAGAGGGGGGGGGGGTGGGGGGGGGGGGGGGGGGGGGGAGAGAGAGAGAGAGAGAGAGAGAGAGAGAGAGAGAGAGAGAGAGAGAGAAGAGATGATATATTAACATCTTCAAAACACCAAACTGACATATTATTGGAAATATGAGCGACCTTCCACTAGGACTCAAAATTGCAATGGAAAAGTCAAGAAAATGCAGGTCAAAGCTTGGTAAAAGGCTGGTCAAAATTTGGCAGATTTTTTTATCACATATTCTTGAAGAACTCAAAGAGAGCTATCCAGCCGTATATAAACAAATAGGCAGTTGGCAGCAGATTGAAGGTCAAAAGTCAAACCCTAATTTCTGAACAAAAATATTGAGAAGCAATTTCAAATAGAAAAGCAAATATGACACTTGTCAAAATCTTATGAAAAGTAATTGTTTATGATCCTATGGCTATAAGTGTGCCATGCGGCATAAAAATAAAGCAAGAAAAGTGGTTTCCCGAAATAACGATGGAATTCTCATCGAGAATTTTGAAAGTTGGTTTTTTAAGCTTCCTGAAGCTTTTTTTATTAGATTTCATGGGCAGCTTAAACTATAAAAAGACAAGTCATACTAGTGTCGGAAGTCAATGTACATTTGGTACATTTCCAGCAAATCACATTTTTGGACTTAGCATTTTTTGTACAGTTTGGGTAAAACTTTTTTAGGCTAGATGGATAGAGCTTGGCAAGAGCTATCTAGTGGTACGCTTCATTTCTTCATCAGAGGTCAAATCCGGGAGATAATCCAAACCCTAATTTAGCCCAAAATGAAGGAAAAGCAGATTATGAAGTCCAAACTTTTAAAAGAAAGATTTTTTCGCAAAATTTTTCGTGGAGCTTTATTGGGAGACTAAAAACCTATATAAGGACTACGTTGGGCACACTCTTGGATATAAGATAGAAGACAAGCTAGCTCTTGGAGTTCTGAAGCTTTGGAGTTGCAGTTTTGGTGAAGGAGAGGCTACTCTCTTGGAGCAAGAGGTCTTCTACAAGGTGATGGAAGCTATCTTTTGTAAGTTAGCCTTATATTCTGTTTTTAGGGTTTCTGTACCCTAATTTCAGAATTAGGGTTTGCTGATTTTCAGATTTGTTGCACTATTTTGTGAGAATTAGGTTCGCTTCGTTGCTCATTCACTTCACACACACTCAGATTATAACAGCATAATCTGAATTTTGTATCATCATCTTCTTGGCTATTCTTCCATTAGTGAGTGCACCACATCATATGGTTGAGTAGTACTCCCATGTTGTAATTCGGACATCTATTTTTTAGTGAGTAAGCATCCAGCTTACGTTCCCTATCCTTGTCTCAAGATCTCTTTCTTTCTATCTCTTCAAAAGGTTTTAGTATTGGACCGATCCTGGGGCCCCAAATTCCAACAACTAGCACATAAACACATCATGTGCCATAGCTTCTTGTGTCTACAAGCTCTTGGACCACTCGAAGCATCTTTTGTAAGTATCTTTTTTGGAGCTTATTTGGCTTCTTTGCCATATCTTGTGTCCATATATTCTCTCTCTCTCTCTCTCTCTCTCTCTCTCTCTCTCTCTCTCTCTCTCTCTCTCTCTCTCTCTCTCTCTCTACTTCGTCTCTATATTAATTGTGGGCCTAAAAACCAACAATAGGTATTCCGGACCCCGATCGGTCCGTTTCCGGGGTTCGGAAACGGACCGGCTGTTTCCGCGTTCCGTTTCCATTTGGAAACGCCGTTTCTGGCCTACATTTTTTTTGCTTTACGTTTGTTGGGACTCACTTCTGACCTATTGTTTGCCACTTGCTCACCACCAATCCTTTGCCTCTTCCACACCGTTTCTAGCTTACTTCCTTTAGCAACCAAAGAGGGCTGCCCTTAGCAACCAAAGAGGGCTTCCCTTCCCAACCAAAGGCTGCCCTTACCAACCAAAGGGTGCTGCCCTTGCCAAGGTTCACCTTCGTATGGATTTCATCCCTTTATACTTGCTTGGTCATGTGTTTGTATGCCTACATACCTCTCTATTCACATCAAGACCATCCTTTATTTCCCGTCATGTATGGATATTCCACTCTCATATTGATACTAAGTCACTACTAAATAAAGGAGCATGATGCATCTATTATCGATGGTGGCATGTGCATACTATATAGACTTGTAACTATGAGCCATGATATATGCATTGTGCGCACATCCTACATGAGACATAAGATTAAAGCGACACACATGTAACCCACGTAACAATATACACGTGCATTGTGACATGTTACATGTACATGTGTCATGTATGTACTATAAAGCATGATGTAACATAATCTATTATGTAAATTGTGAATTTCTAATATCATATGAATCATGATGTATGTATATATATATGTGTGTGTGTGTGTGTATGTATGTATGTATGCATGTATGTATGTATGTATGTATGTACTATGTATGTATGTATGTATGCATGTATGTATGTATGTATGTATGTATGTACTATGTATGTATGTATGTGTATGTATGTATGTGTATGTATGTATGTATGTATGTATGTATGTATGTATGCATGCATGCATGTATGTATTACCGTTTCCCGTTTCCTACCATTTCCAAATTTTTGGAAACTCGGAAACTCCGTTTCCAACCAATCCGAACCGAACGTTTCCAACCGTGCTGGTAACTATGCTTGCTTAAGCTATAAGAGTAGAGATATGGCATCCTCCATGGTATTAGTAGACCACTTCAATAGAAGAAACTTCCACACATGGAAGACAAGTCTTCAATATTATCTCATGATTCATGATCAATGGGATAAAGTTGAAGCAAAGGTAAAGCATTTAGACAAGGAGCACTTGGATTATACACAACAGCAGCTGCATAAGAGTTCTATAACAACCAAGCTCAACAAGCTCGAAGTGCAACATCATCTGTTGGAAGTGAGGTGGGCCCTAATAATAATATTCACAAGTTTACAAGATCTTCCAGCATTTGAGCCTTAGCATAAACACCTTAAAACTCAAAATGAGATGAGTGAGAGATAGAGAGAGAATACACAATATTGCAAAGTGTAACGGTAAGCAAAATGCCTGCAGCGTACCTACACTATCTTATGTGGAATTTCAAATTACAAAGTGTGTAGATGATTACAAATATGAGTATGTCTTGAATATAGATACAAAATCCGAATCTAGGCAGAAATTAGGGTTCTAGATACAAGAATTTGTGCAAAAAGTGCCTAAGAGGTATGAAGAGTGTGTGTATGTGAGCTTGCGTGAAATAGTTTAGAACTATTTATGCAGTAAACCCTATTATGGATTTCATAAACCTCTATGATTTAAACGATTTAAATCTCGTTTTTAAATCTCTTGTTGTACTATGATATATTCATCACCTTGCAGGTACCAAAAGTGTAAGGGGAGCATGGATAAAGTTGGAGGGAATATTTGGAACAAGGATTCAATAGTCTCTTATTTCTCTACTTATTTCCTTCTTTCAATTAGAGATAAGCACTCTACATCACTACCAAAGCACATAAAAAGTTTAAGATCCATTTAGCTCAATTAGTAGGGATGAGCCGTCCTATTTCAAAAGAAATTACAAAAACAATTCTTTTGAAGAGTTTTCCTTCTTCATACAATATGATTGTCAATATTCTGCAAAACTAATCCTAATCTTGATAGAGTAATGGAAACCATACAAAAGGAGGAGAAAGCACAAAGAGGAAGATTGTCATACTATTAATCCTTGCAAAATTTATGGTGGAAAGACACATAAAGCAAAATTTTGTTTCAAAAAGAAGAAAGAAGATACCGCAGAGGCAGATGAACGACATGAAGATGACACTTGTGGAGTGGTTGAAGAATAATAATAATAAACAACTAATAAATATACCTACCTAGCATAATCCCCTAGTTTCAGATTAGGAGGGATTGATGAAAATATGAGCAACCTTCCACTAGGGAGCTCATAATTGCAACAAAAATGACAAGAAAACGAAGGTCAAATATTGGCCAAAGGCTGGTCAAACTGATCAATATGATCAAAATGGTCAAAATTTGGTAAAGAGAGAACTCTCCAACCATATATAACAAATAGGCAGTTGGCCAAAGGCAAGGCTGGTCAAACTGATCAATATGATCAAAATGGTCAAAATTTGGTAAAGAGAGAGCTCTCCAACCATATACAACAAATACACAGTTGGCAGCATATTGGAAGGAAAAAGCCAAACCCTAATTTCTAGACAAAAACAATGAAAAGTAATTTTCGATTGAAAAGCAAATATGGCACTAGTCAATATCTTATGAAAAGTAATTGTTTATGATCTGATGGTTGTAAGTGCGCCATGTGGCATAAAATAAAGCAAGAAATGTGGTTTCCGGAAATTACGTTGGAATTCCTACTGGCAATTCTGAAAGTTGGTTTTTTAAGCTTTTTTGAGCTTTTTTTATTAAATTTCATGGATGGCAGCTAAAACTATAAAAAGACAAGTCATATAGTACATACATGCATCATGTACCATAGCTTCTTGTGCCTACAAGCTCTTGGCGCACTTAACATCTTTTGTAAGTATTTTTTTGTATATATGAAGTTGATTTTGGAGCTTATTTGGCTCCTTTGCCATAACTTCTGTCCATATATCATCTTTATCTCGTCTCTTTCTCTCTCTCTTTACTTTGTCTCTATATTAATTGTGAGCCTAAAAACCAACACATATGAGACAAAAAGGTTACAACATGATGCATCTCATACAATGTTTAGATTCTTATTCTATTTTTTAATGGCTTCTTGTTCTAGCTGTGAAGTTCTTTATTCCACTGTCCTTCCAAGTTTGATAAAACCACCTCGGAGTATTCTTGAAAACTAGTGCAACGTCTTCTTGTTCTTCAATATCTCTTTCTTCTAGAATTCTGTAACTTTCTCCAACTTCATAAGATGGAACTTCAAGAGATACTGATGACGGACTAGATACAAATATAGGAAATGAAACTTTCTCTTTACCTTTATCAACTACAACTTTTAAGGCTTGAGAAGGTTCGTCACCCCCCTTGTATGGCTGAATGTAAGAATCCAAATTCCTTCGAAAAAATGCATAGTCATCTTCCTTTATGAAATCTAGAATCTCTACGTTCTTATCATAGATCGACTTTTTGAAATAAGAGTAGGATATTACCTGTTTCTGGAATATAGAATTTGTATCCTTTGCTTTCAATTTCATAATCAATAAAAACAACTTTGATGGCTTTTACATCAAGCTTACCACGATCTTTTTTCTCGATGTGAACATGAGTTGGAGAACCAAATACTTTGAAGTAGCTCACATTGGGTTTTTTTACCATAATAAGCTTCATAAGGTGTGATGATCTTTAAAGCTTTTGTGAAAGAGTTAGACGTTCCTTCAAGCTTATCTTCATTTTGAAGTCTATAATCACTCATCGTGTTAAGGGTGTATATCAACTATGCTTTGATACCAAATGTTGGAAGTAAGGTGGGCCCTAATAATAATATTCATACGTTTACAGGATCTTCCAACACATGAACCTTAACGTACACACCTTAAGATTCAACATTAGATGAATGTGAAATAGAGAGAGAATACACAATTTGTCAATGTGTCAAAGTAAGTTGAATGCTTACCTACACTATTTAATTTTAATGTCAAATTACAATGTGTGTAATGATACGAAACTGAATGTATGCTAATACAAAACTGAATCTAGGTTGAGTATAGAGTTCTAGATATAAAAAATTGTGCACAAAGTGCCTAAGAGGCATGAAGAATGTGTATATGTGCAATTGAAGTGAATAGAAACAGTTTAGTCCTGTTTTATATTAAACCCTAACTTTGAAATTAGGATTTCAGAAACCCTAAACCAAAAATTGACCTAAATCGCAAGATAATCTCCTCCTTGTGTTGAAGTAGAAGGCAAAAGCCTTGGAACAGCAGCAACCATAGAAAAAGAATTGAAATTGGAACTTGCTACTTACAAAAATCAGCAAAATCTCCTCCAAATCTACACCAAACATTAAGAACACCTGTAAACCTATACGTAGAACTTCCCTAGTGGAAGGTTGCCCATTTTAAATATTTTCTATTAATCCCCTCTTAGCCTTACACTACGGGAAAATGCTAGGTAGATATATTTATTGTAGTTGTTAATGATTCTTCTACCTATATAATTTCCCCAAAATTGTACCTGTATCATTTCTTTTACCATTTCCCCAAAATAGGACCACTTCTTACCATTGTTTAAGGCTAATTTGATCCTCCTCATAAATCTGTAAGTAGAGCTTCCCTAGTGGAAGGTTGCCCATTTGACATATTTTCTACCAATCCCCTCCTAAACTTACACCAAGGGAAAATGCTAGGTGGATATATTTGTTGTAGTTAGTTAATGATTCTTGTAGCAAATCTATTGATATATGAAGTGTCTACACTTTGTCCCTAGTAAAATAGTTCACATCGAACTTGTTCTTCAGTATCACCCCTCTTGGAGTGTAACTCTTCAAAATAGTATTCAGTGTTGGAGTTTAAGGTCTGCGGAAGCACGCGAAGAGCACAAGGAAGAAGAAGAAGCTTGGGGCACAAGACACAATGCTAAATCTGTTACCACTAGAATATGCAAAGATAAGTAACCCATTAGGGCTATAGGTGTGTATACAAGCCGGGGAAAAAAAGACCTCCTAAAGAGGGAAAAAAGTGTGCCGGCGGTCCTAGTGTGTTCACACATATCACTACCTAAATATATCAACAAATCCCCCTTGGGAGTGATGCAGTGAATAAGAAACTTGCATTCATGTATAAGGAAGTGCCAAGCTATGTGGAATCAATCCACAAAAAGAAGTAAGCCCAAAACGTTGGGAAAAGCTTCAAACTTCTCCCTAGGCAGAGCCTTTGTGAAAAGGTCTGCAATGTTCTTCTATGTGGACACATATGCCAAACTCATCTCTCGAGCAGAGAACCTCTCCATGACATAATGATAGTGCATCTCAATGTGCATAGTGCGAGCATGGAACACAAGGTTCCTTGCAGCTTCCAATGCGCTCTGACTTTCAACGAAGATGGTGGTGGCAAAAGACTGACCAACACCCAAATCAGCCATACGGAGCCTGAGCCACACACACTCAACAGTCACTGTGAAAGTTGCCCTATACTCAGCCTCGCAATTGGAAGTGTCTACGGTAGCTGCTTCTTGCTAAACCAAGGTATACATGAGCTACCAAGCATGAAGCAAAAGCCACTAGTGGACACACGAGTTTCATAGCAACCAGCAAGGTTAGAGTAAAAAAGCATGAAAATCTGGCGGTAGTGATCCCCCCTTGGGATAAAACAATCCAAGTAATCGAGTACCACTTAAGTAGCGAAAGATGCGCTTAACCGCCTGCCAATGCTTGAAACCTGGGCAATGCATAAACCTGATGAGATGCTCATCTGTGAGACAGAAAACTGAATATCTGGCCGAGTAATGCATAAGTAAATCAAACATCCAACCTCCTGCTCATAGAGAACAGCATCAAATGCATCTCCAGCATCATGAAGGCTCAACCGTAAACCCGTCTCCATAGGAATGGCAATAGGTTTGTAGTCTTCAAGGCCAAAACGCTGCAATAATGTGTCAACATATTTGGTTTGACACAAAGCTATTCCGCCATCAACTTGCATAAACTGAATGCCCAAATAATGATGCAGATGCCCCAAATCTGACATCTCAAATGAGGCATAGAAATCAGCCTTAAAATAAGCAATATGCTTCTCATGAGGACCAATCGGTAGCATGTCATCAACATAGACAACAATGATCAGAACCACATCATTTGCACGCTTAACATATAAGATGCTCTCAGTTGCACTATTCTCAAAACCATGTGCAATCAGATAGGCATGTATCTTTTCATACCAAGCACGTGGTTCTTGTTTCAAACCATATAATGCCTTTTTTAACCTGCACGCTTTGGTTTCATGCCCTTTATGCACAAAGCCACGGAGATGAAAAACATACGCTTCTTCATGCAAGTCACCATTCAAAAATGCACTATTAATGTCAAACTCATATACATTCCAACCATGATGGGCTGCAAGTGCACAGATGCTACGAACAATAGTCATTCGGAAAGTAGGAGCAAAGATCTCATCAAAATCAATGCCTCTTTCCTAAGCATAACCCTTTGCAACAAGCCTAGCCTTATACCTGTATCCATCAGGCTTACACTTCAGCTTGTATACCCACTTAGTGTCAATGGCCTTCTTGCCGGGGGATGAGTCACATAAAGACCAGATACCATTCTTCATTACAACATCATATTCAGATTGCATAACAACCATCTAATTTTCTGAATTTTGTGCTTCATCAAATAAAACAGGCTCATTCTCATCATAGAGACTAGAGTAAGCCATATCATAGAAATCTGATGCAAAAGAAGCACTATGAGAGCCAAAACGATTACGATATGATAGAGGTGCCTCTAATTTGCTGTGACCCTCTAATAGAGGGTGACCGCATAGGATCACAGACATCACTGTGAACAAGCTGTGAACAAGCTGTGAACAAGCTGTAAATTTTGAGTAGCTCGAACTGAACCATCTTTTGGGAATGAGGAACGCTTCATTTTGCCCAAAATAAAGCCTTCACAAACATGTTTACGAGGCGCCTCAAGTTTGGGAAGAGAGGACACCGTTTCAGATTTCTATAAGCGTAGCAAACTAGCAAAATTCAGATGAACAAAGCGTGCATGTCAAATCTTTGCATTTGACAAAGCTTGAGAATCATGTAATGCACATGCTCAATCATTCACAGATTTTTCATAGTCTATGAGCTCTTACGACCCACGACATAAAATGCAAAAAGCAATAATGACATCTCCATTTGACAGATCATGAATTATACATATATCATCAACAAATTTCAAAACCAAGCCAATCTTGGCTAAAGCTAAAACTGATAACAGATTCTTCTTGATCCCTGGGGGCACAAATAAAGCATCCGACAATGTAAAAGAACTACCATAGCGGTAGTCAGAATGATCTTACTAATTCCCATGACAAGATAAGAGGAGTTGCCGGCACATGTGACAGTATTCCCTGCAAGGGTAGGCTCGAGTGAAGTGAAGAAAGTGCTCTCCGAGGTAATATCTTGATTACCCCACTATCAAAATACCAAATATCTGAGTCTACTGCAGACATACATTGTTCATGCGAAGATGGGTCATAATTGCAAACAGTGGTAAATTCCCAATCTTCATTCTACACAAGATTTGCAGACTCTCTTTTGGGTGTGAAGGCCTCTACAACAACCATTCCAACCTCTTTCTTCCTTTCCTCTTTAGTAGTCAGTTTTGGACAACTCTTTATGATATAATCATTTCCTTTACAAAATTTGCAAAACAATTTCTCCTTTTCTGTTTTCTTCTTGTATGTATCATCCTTCTTTGATGGTGCAAAATTAGCAGATTTTTGCTTACTAGTACAAGAGCTCCATTTACCTTTACCCTTCTGACTAGCAAGGAAAGCTTGATCTGCAACACGCATGATGGACCTGTTCTGCCTAGACTGATCATCTTGCAACAAAACAGAGAGTAACTCCTCAAATGTTAAGGCATTTGGATTTCCTTTCATCATCAAACGAAGAGTAGAAGCAAAACTCTGATATGAATCGAGAGGACCATTCAGAACAGTATGCACAAGTGAACTCTCAGGAAAGACTTTACCAACAGAAATCAATTGTTCCTTCAAATCTTTGATCTTTGTCAGAAAATTGTCCATGGAATCTCCTTCATTCATGTGCTCATTCTCCAACTATTTTCGGAGGTAAGCAACACGAGCCTCATCCCTTGCCTGGTATAAAGTGGTAAGTGTATCCCAAGCATCCTTAGTTGTTCTGCAAGAGCGAATGTGAGGAATAATGGCACGTTTGACAAACAAGGCTATCAATGCATGTGCCTGAGCATCTCTGCCATCCCAACGAATTTGCTCTTCAATAGGTAAAACAAGAACCGGCGGCACGAATAGGAATCTGAATAATATCATCATCTTCAACGTCGTCTGCATCACCTTCAGCAGCTCTGTTTATAGGCGTAATAGGACATTTTCAACACCCTGCACAATATTCCCCAACTCTGTTTGCAGGTGTAATAGAACGTTTTTTAACACCCTACACAATATTCCACAGTCCTTTTGCAACCAATACATGACGCATCCTATAAGCCCATAATGGGTAATTGGTACCATCCAACTTATCCCCTAAAGCCAACATACGGAATACATCATTGCTTTCAGCCATGGCCACTAACTAAAATACCCTGATGCAAAAAAATGCCCTGATGAAAAAAATACCTGCTAAAATACCCTGATGCAACAAAATTCTCAAAAAGTTGAACAGAACTACCCCCTCGATCCGCTAAACCTGTGGCAGACTTTGAGATGCTTATACTTGACTAAAATTTGTATATATCTTAGGCACAAAAAGACAAAATTGCTTGCACAAGCACTATGATAATGCATTTGGAGACTCAGATTGCGATTTCGGCACCACCGAGCGAAGATGTTTTGAACTCCTAATCACCCTGGATATGCTCACCAAACCAAATTTCGTGCGATTATGAGTGTGACCAAAGGGGTGTCGATGACGCCCTAGATGAAGTGGTGACCTACTCTGATACCAATCATTGGAGTTTGAGGTCTGCATAAGCTTACGAACAGCACAAGAAAGAAGAAGCTTGTAGCACAACACACAATACTGAATGTATTACCACTAGAATGTACAAAGATAAGTAACCCATTAGGGCTATAGGCGTATATACAAGCCGTGATAAAAAACCTCCTAAAGAGAGAAAAAAGTGTTCCAACGGTCCTAGTATGTTCATATACATCATTACCTAAATATATCAACATTCAGCTTCTTCATATAAGTTTATCATTTGATGACCATTGTTGCACATGGTCAAATTCTCTATATACTTTGTATTTTCTTTCTCTGATACCAATTGTTGGTGTTTAGGCCCACAATAGATATAAAGACAAAGAGAAAATAGAGACAATATGAAGAAAAGACTACACATGAGAGAGATGTAAGAAGCCATGGTCCAAATATATTCAATACATTCCATGATAGGAGTTATGGTAGCATAGAAGATACACTTGATGTACAACATGTCCAATAACTTCACAAATCTCAGATTCATCATTTAGTAAGTGTTTTGTCTCATAGGTCATCCTAGCCTTTAGCAGAAATTAACATCATCTCTCTCTCTCTCTCTCTCTCTCTCTCTCTCTCTCTCTCTCTCTCTCTCTCTCTCTCTCTCTCTCTCTCTCTCTCTCTCTCTCTCTCTCTCTGTGCTGCCTTTGCTTCGTTTGTTCACAGAGGTGCAACTTACGAGTGCTGCAGTGAGAGTTTCTTTTATTCCTAAGTTGCAGTGAGAGTTTCTTTTACTCCTAAGTTGCAGTGAGAGTTTCTTCAACGTTGAAGGAATAAAAATCCACAAAAACCGTAACAGAAACGATTGATGGCACCTATCACAGTGGTTGATTTTCGCAGGCTAAGAAAAGCAAACGCGCGCCACATCTTTCTTTATTCGCTGGCTGAAGCATGTTTGCAGGCTCATGAGCTGCGCTATGTGTTCGTAGAGAGATAATTAGTTCAGTTGGGCAATAATTTTCTGATGCGATGCTGAACTCTGCTCCATAAATGGAATGGGCAACAATCTGCTGTTTCTGTTGGTAAAGCTTGAACATGGATGTTTGTAGTGCTACTTGATGCTTGTAGTGCTACTTGGGCAGCCAAGCTCTCGCTCCTTCTCTTCGCACCTAAGGTGTGTAGACTTTTTTTATCAAGGCGCGTAATGTGTCTTTCAGTACGAACCGAGCGCATGTGCGGCAATGAGTTGCTGAGCGCAGGAGCGAATGTAAAAGGAGTAGAAGTAACAGGTGCAAGTGCAGCAGACGACAAGCTGCCTCATCGACTTCTCTTTTCTCCCACTTGTTGCGCCACGTCTTGCACCCTGCCTGAAATGGGTAGAAAGGATTGACATAGAGTATATGGTGCTGTTAAATTTGGCAGAGTGCTAGTGAGCAATGATACATCTTTTACATAAACAGCTTCAATTAGTGAAGTGCTAGTGAGCAGCGATACATCTTTTACATTAACCGCTTAGTGAGTAGAATGCTTGGTGATGATGCTTATGAAGAGGTAGCAGACTGAGAGGACTCGAGCTTCTTGAGATTCTTCCCAAAACCACGCAACAAAACCATAGCAGGGAAACACCAGGATGCCAATGCGTAGCAAGCAAGTGGATTCACAAGGACTCGTGATCAGTAGCGAGCTAGCGAGCTCGTTCACTTTGGCATCAAAAGCCCGATAAGCTAATATGGAAATATGGTAGGTGTTTGCAAGGGAGCTTTTATCCTTTGCATTTTCATTCGAGACCATCTACAAGAAGAAAAATGTAGAGGTCATCGAGCAGGCGTGGTTTAGCAGATATGCCTTGTACTCCTAGGTAGATGGTCAAGGTTCAAGTTTCGTCTAGAGCTGGATGCCTCAGAGTTTTTCAAGATGGGTGCCTCTACCTTACGAGGTCGGTTGTGTGTGTCTTTCCAATTCATTGTACTCTCAAAAAAAAATATAAAGGTCGCATCGAGTTCAAACTTGCGTCGTCTAGTGGTTTGATGCCTTCAGTCTTTGGGAGGAAGGAAGTCCTCAGTTCAAGTGTTGACTGGACATGTCTATGAGTTCCTCAAAGATGGGTGTCTTTACTTTATGAAGTCGGGTGTGTGTATTTCCAATTCATTGTACTCTCAAAAAAAAAAAAAAGCCAATTGTGGAAATGGACTTGTTACTTCCACCTACATCTCATATGTTTGGAGACATCTTTCATCTCCCTTCTTTGAGAGGAGTATTATGAACAATATAATGAAAATCTCTTTTGTTTCTTTTCTTTCATTGTCATTGTCTAAATCACCCTCATACATATATATGATTGATTTCTTACAAAAGGTCCAAAAAATTTGGTCATGCTAATATGTGCCATCACAAAATAGTAACATTCGGTATACGAAAAAAATGACTTTTTTTTTTTTCTCTCCCTTTTTTATTCATGAGAGGTGGTGGTAGCTTGTGACATGACAACTAGGCACTTGAAATGTTATGGAAATTTTTTATATAGACAAATCATAGGCTTACTTCTACCCTCAAAGACACTCACCTTTGACATATTGATTACATGTGGACAATGTGGTAAAGCTTCCATATTGTGGTTGCCTCATCTCAACCTAGGCTACCATGACACAACAAATGGGAATTCTTAGAAGATGTCAGTTTCCTCCCTATATTTCCCACACTTGAGCTAAAAATCGCCTCCCTATAAAGATTTCATTGGTATCATGATGTTAAAATTACTATACACTTGTTTCATATCATGGAGGGAGGCATTTTCATTTTATGTGGTGCTAACAAGAGACACATAATAGCTATCCAATACAGCACACGAATCTTTTTATGTGATTACACTTGAGTTTTACGATAGCAAGGAAGGTGGATTTAATGATCACTTTAATCCTTCTTTATACTCTTTGTCAAACCTTGTAAACACATCATTGTAAGAATTACCTCGCAAAGCGTTGTTCACGTTATCATCACTCATTGTAATCACCAAAGGATCCTCTACCCCTAATTTTTCAGTTTGGCAATTGTTGTTCCTAAAAGATTGCTTCCTTGTATCTTGTAGCAGTATCACCCTAACATTGGGTAGTAAGTGCATACAATCTCAAGGCCTTATTGTATATTCTTCAAGGGTCCAACCTCATGTGCTCCATCATTCTTTGGCACGCTTTGGAAATCAATACCCTTCATTGTAACATCAAACAATATAAGAAGGATAGCGTGTGTGAGATTTGGGAGGCTATTCTAAGCCCCCAAAGTGTCGTGGTGCATTTGGGCTACTCTGAGCCCTCCTCTCGCGTTGACTCATCTCACATTATCTGGTGCAAGTGTAGGGCTATTCCAAGCCCCCCCCCTCCCCAAGGATTTTTATTCCACATAGCTTGGCACTTCCTTACACATGAGTGCAAGCTCTTTGTTCACTTCATCACTCCCAGGGGGATTTGTTGATATATTTAGGTAGTGATGTGTGTACACACACTAGGACTGTCGGGGCACTTTTTTTCCTTTTTAGGAGGTCCCCCCCCCCTTGTATATACGCCTATAGTCCTAACGGGTCATTAATCTTTGTACATTCTAGTGGTAATACATTCAGTATTGTGTGTTGTGCTCCAAGCTTCTTCTGCTTCCTTGTGTTGTCTGCGTGCTTCCATAAACCTCAAACTCCAGCACACCTTCTCACTTTTTCACTTTCAAAAACTACTTTGGTGAGTCTCCTTCTCCAAGATCATGACTTCTACTTAAGACTTTGTTAGATATACTCAATACTCCACCCTCAAGTGACCACAAATGATCCATGGTGCTCTAAGTTGTAAGGCCTCCATTATGACAAGAAGCCATTTGCGAGAGCCCAGACATTTGTGGAACCCTAAATTCCAAGTTAGATGAGGTCTATGTGTGATCGTTGATGGTAATATACGATCTTCGTGAGCCTAGCTACTAGGTTAGGTAGGGCACAAACTTCTAGGATAGTGGGTTTCCATTCAAGGTGAAAATAAAGGCCTTGTGGCATTGCACAGTTTCAACATAGAAACTTAATGGGGGGAGTGCAAAGGGGGCTTGCCTCCTTCTACGAGATTAGACCCGCAATTTGCAGGGTCGAGATGGTAGCACTTTTGATCGTGGAGATATTATTGGATTATATATTTTGCTGACTATTCTGTTTCTCTTGAATACATTTATTTATACATTTCTCATTGTAAAAGTTCTATAAGCATGGCCCATGTGTGGCTCTATACAACATTGCACACTAGTAAGCCCTTCATCTAGCATCTATCTAGATCGCCATCTAAGATCCACATTGAGAGTGCATGGGTGGACAACACCATCTTTGTAGTTGCATTACTCTTAGGAATTTGAGAATTTAAGTTCTTTATCTCTCAGTCTCTGTCTCTCTTTGTGTGTTTTTTTTTCTTAGCTTTGTCTATTGGTCTATTCCACTGTGCTATTATTTCTTACATAGTATCAAAGCTCAAGAGGATTCGAGTGATGTGAAAGCAAAAACACAAAGTTTTCAGAGGCTTCAACAACAAAAAAGAGAAGATGGAAAGTGGTGCATCATCATCTACATGTGGGAATCAAGATGGTTTGTCAATAGGAGTAGGTGGAGCATAAGCAAAAGCATCAATGATGTCGTTCATCCCAACATTGTGATACAAACATATGTCTTCATGGAAGGTAAGCTTGATGGTATGAATAACACCCTGTGGAAGTTTAAAATCAATTGTTCTTGGGATTGATCATGAGCCCCAAGAAACACCTAATCCAGATAAACTTGGTTGAATAATTCCTCTTGATTTTGATCTTCTATGTGCTTGGAAATATAGAGACAGAGATGCACTCCATGCTTTCGTTACACGTACTACTAATAGTGTTCTAACTCTCATTTAGAATACTACCAAGGCTTGTGAAGCATGGAATATATTCAGAAATCAATATGAAAGTCAAAATCAAACATGGATTCAGAACTTGGAGAATCAGCTAGAAGTAGAAAGGTTTGTTGATGGTGAAACTACGAAGGTGTTAATCACTCACATAAAGAATATATGACATCAAATGGGAGGAGAAGGTGTAAAAAAATCAATCAAGGAGCTAGCTCAGGGTTGTCTTTGAATCAGTCCACCAAAGTTTGATAGTTTTGTGACTACTCTTGATACTCAAATTAGACCTCAACCTCTAACTTTTGAAGAATTCAATACCTTATGGAGGAGGAGCTACAACTCAAGGCAAGGAGTGGCAACAACAAAAGAGATGCTGCATTCATAGCAAATGCCAAAAGAGGAAAATCGAACTCTTCAAAAGATGGACACAAAAAGAAGAACGACAAAATGAAGTTCAAGGCAGAATGTTTCCACTACAAAAAGAAGGGTCATAGAGTGAGACATGCAAAAGACACTTTTCTGGAGCATGCAGATTCTAGAAGTTCATGTCTAGAAAGGCGTGATTCGTTAACAAAAAAAAAGGGTGGAGATCCAAAAAATGAAGACTGAGAGATAGGGAGGGAGGATGCTCATGCATTGATCACGGTCATTTTCGCCTTCTATGATTGTGACTGAGATTGAGATTGGGATTGAGATTGCAATTGTGATTGGGATTGGGATAGAGATGAGTTCGGGAGTGCTCAGGTGGATGAGGCTTCACATTGAAGCTATTTGATAGATATTGAAATGCAGATCATAACTACTTGTAAATCTGCATAAATAATAACATTCTCTCTCTTCTTGTTTTATGCATACTCTATTTTTCTTCCTTATATCTTATTGTGTCGAGGTCTATTATTCTGTGTGGGATTGTGATTGAAGATTAGGAGACTTTTTACAAGTGGTATCAGAGCGTAGTTGGATTCCAGGACAAGATGGAGGCTTTGAAGAAGAAAATAGAAGAACAAGAGGAGCTTATTTGTACACTGAATGCATAATTACATAAAGAAATATCCAAGAAAAAAAAGAGGGTACTACAAATGCTTTCATGGACCTCAATGATGAAGGTGGTAATGGTGCGGGCACATCAAATGCACGTAGAACTAGATGATAATGTGAGCCTGAAGACGATGATGATGCAAGTGAGTCTACACTTAAGCAAGTGTTTTAAGGAGCTGGTTTTCTTGTTCAATCCCTATAGTCGATACAAAGTCTATATGAGCCATCTTTCTTTTTTTGAAACAAAACAGGTGCTCCCCAAGGTGAAACACTAGGTCTTATCAACCCCTTCTTCAAAAGATCATCCAGTCGGAGCTTCAACTCTTTCAATTCATCAATATTAAACTTATAAGGTGCTCTAGAATAAGGCTCTCTTCATGGATAGAGGTCTATACAGGTCATTTTTTCTAGGAGGAGGCATGCCTAGTAGATAATTAGGAAATAGATCTGCATACTCAACTAAAAGTTTTCTAACATATTCGGGTATTTCTTCTTTCTTCTTCTTTCTTCTTCTCCTAAAGGTCATTCACATAAACCAAATATGTATAACAACCCTGTCGAAGACCCCTAATCAACTTTATAGCAGAAATAGGATAAAAAATTGAATTACACTTGCCTACAAGACGATGTTCCTTCCCCTCTATTTTCAAGGTAAGGATCCCACTTTCACAATCAATCATGACACTATTATGAGTTAACTAGTCCATTCAACACATTCTCTCATTTCAATTACATGGAAGGTACCCAAAAACTTATGTTCACCTAACATAAAATCAAGATTCTCAATACAACCTCGAATATAGTGTATCCTAACCATTGATGCCCTTGAATGAGAAGAAGTTGTCATGCATTGAATTCTAGGGCTAGAACACTTACCTTGATCATTCGCTTCCTCAATTGTTATGTTTTCCTCGTGTAGATGAGCTATCTTTGCCTACATAGAACACCACATTGATCTCCCCCCCCAAAAAAGGGTGTAGGTAATAATGAAATTTTATCTTTGGGATATTCTGATCATTTCTGAAAAATTTTATAGCAATACGTTTTTACATTATCTCTCTAGAAAGTTCTCGCATGAAATTTGTGTATTAAATTTGAGCATGAAGATGAAGGAATCAGAAAAAGTGTTGTATGAGAGAAAAGTAGAGTACTCTTAGTAAAAAACTTTACTTGATTGATTGAATTTTTTGTAGTTCCTATGTTTCATGTCTCATTTGGTCGCATGAAGATAGGTTAATGAAGAGATTTTTCATGTTTTTTATCTCTCTCTAGAATTTTTTATTTAATAGGGCTCAAAAGTGATATCTGGAAGCATATTCAAACCTAATGCATCTCTAACACTATTGTACAGATTGAAGAACTGAATATTTTAGTGTCTCACAAGCTTAAGCTAATTCCTCACTGTTTTTGAGTTACAAGGCTTGGAAAAGTGCCCTTTTTTTACACTAAAAAAAAAAAAGAGAAGCCTTGATTCATCTTATTCATGTTCGTGGATTTAAAAAACACACATGGGTATGTGGGTTATTTTGGCTGATTGACGCGTGTGTGAGTGTGTTGCAGGGATCGCCTCTATTTTGCCAAGTACAATTCTTGAGGTGGACATGAAAAGTAGATGCATGAGTGTTCTGGACATCTTGCATGAGACATGCAAAAAGACACTTTCTTGGAGCATGTAGATTCTAGGAGAGCATGTCTAGAAAGGCGTGATTGGTCATGTGTTGGCAAAAAAAAAAGGGTGGAGATCCAAAAGATGAAGACTGAGAGATAGGGAGGGTTGATGGTCGTGCATTGATCACGATCATTTTGGACTTTTGAGATTGTGATTGAGATTGAGATTGGGATTGATATTGCGATTGTGATTGGGATTGGGATTGAGATGAGCTCGGGGGTGCTTGGGTGGATGAGGCTTCACATTAAAGCTATTTGATAGATTTTGTAACACAGATCAAAACTGCTTGTAAATTTGCATAGATAATAAAGTTCCCTCTTTTCTTGTTCTACATATACTTTGTTTTTCTTCCTTATATCTTCTTGTGCCGAAGTCTATTATTCTGTGTGGGATTGTGATTGAAGATTAGGAAATTTGTTACATGAGTTGTCTGCTCTTACAACGGCTACAATTTTGGGCACAAATAAGCTATGGCATGAGAGATTCGACCATATAAGGTATCTTGTACTAAAGGAGATGCATTGCAATGGTATGGTTTCACACCTACCATCGATTGCATGTGAAGGAACCATGTGATGATTTCATGATGGGAAAGCAATAAAGGAAGGTGTTTCCATAAGAAATCAAGAATAGAGTAAGCTATCCTCTAGAGTTGGCGCATGCTGACCTATGTGGAAAAATGCCTACATAGGCCTTGGGTGGATCTTTCTACTTCATGTTACTCGTTGATGACGATAGTAGGAAGATGTAGGTGTCCTTCCTTCATGATAAGGCTCAAGCTTTTGGTAACTTTAAAGAATGTCTTCAACTTGTTGAAACTTAAACATTGAAGAAGATGAAGAAATTTAGGATAGATGGTGGTGGTGAATTACATCAATAGAGTTCGAAGATTTCTTCAATAGTAAAGGAATCAAGCATCAACTCACAATGACACATATCCCTCAACAAAAAAGTGGATGGAACATCTAAATCGAACCATCATGGAGATGGCAAGGTGCATGTTGAAGGGAAAGGGTTTGCCAAATCAATTTTGCGTAGAGGTTATCAACACTACTATCTACATCTTGAACTAAAGTTAAACCAATAAACTTGATGGAAAGACTCCAAAAGAGGCCAAAACTAGTAAAAATCCTCTATTTCCCATTTCAAAGTATTTGGAAGTGAATATTCTCTACACGTTCTAGATAGGGAGAGAAACAAGCTTCAACCAAAAACCATCAAATGTATCTTCTTAAGGTACATTGAGGATAAGATGGCTTATAAGCTTTATGAGCTCCAATGGATATTAGAAGATATAGGAAATTAGTTGGAAGTCTCATCTACTTGTGCAATAACAGACCATATATCTCCTTTGATGTTGGTGTAGTAAGCAGGTTCTCTAATAAGCCTTGCCAAACTCATTAGCAGGCAAGCATGCAGATACTCAATTCTGTGAAAGAAATGATTGTTTATGTTATTCTTTATGAAGAAGGATCATCTTTGGTTGGATGTTGTGTTTCAAATTGGGTAGGAGACGTTGATATAAAAAAATCAGTTTTTGGATATTTGTTTTCTTAAGGATCTAGGATTTTCTCTTGAATCAATAAGAAGCAATCAACTACAACATTATCTTCTATTGAAGCTAAGTACAAAGCAGCATGTGCTACAGCATATGACGCATTATGGTTGAGGAGGATCTTATGGCACATATGAATACAAGGACAGGAGGCTATAAGGTTGAATTGTGACAACCAAAGTTGTATGACCATCGCCAAGAATCCCGATTTTCATGCACATACCAAGCACATGGAAATCTAGTATCACTATGTGCATGCGTTGATCGAGGAAGGGGTCATGTAAATAAGCTATTGTCCAACTGAAGAAAATGGATCAGACATCTTCACCAAAGCTTTTGGAAGAGAGCAACTTCATCAACACTTTTCGAAGCTTGGCATTGGACCAAGGAGGTAGTTCACTGTAGGGTGGACATTGAGGGGGGTTGTTAGATATATTCAATACTCCACCCTCAAGTGACCATAAGTGATCCATGGTGTTGTAAGTTGTAAGACCCCCATCATGAGGAGAAGCCATTGTGAGAGGCGAGACATTTGTGGCATCCTAACTTCCAAGTTAGATGAGCTCTATGTGTGATCATTGCTGGTAATAGACGATCTTTGTGAGCCTAGCCATTAGGTTAGTTAGTGCATAAACTTTTGGGCCATTAGGTTTCCATTCAAGGTGAAAATAAAGGCCTTGTGACATCACATGGTTTCCCCATAGAACCTTAATGGGGGGAGTGTAGAGGGTAGCTTGCCCCCTTCTGTGGGGTCCAAGGACCTATCCCCTTGGCCTATAGGGTGGATATGGTAGGACTTATGGTTGTGGAGATATTGCATACTATATATTTTGCTAACTATTTTGTTTCTCCAGCTATGTTTATCTAAACCTACTCCCATTGTAAAAGATATATAAGCATGGCCCATGTGTAGCTCTATACAAGATTGTGCACTAGTAAGCCCTTCATCTAGAGTTTTTCTACATTGCCATCTAAGCTCCACATTGGGAGTGCATGGGTGGCCAATACCATCTTTGTAGTTGCACACTCTTGGCGATTTGAGAATTTGAGTTATTTATCTCTCAATTTGCATCTCTCTTTGTTTGCATTTTTTTTTGGACTCTATCTACTGGTCTATTCCAATAGATAGATTTGAGAATTTGAGAATTTGAGTTCTCTATCTCTCAAATTGCATCTCTCTTTGTCTGCAATTTTTCCTAAAATCTATCTACTGGAATGGGGGGAGGATTATGGAGAATGGATTTTCTAGCATTATGTGGACTCCATGTGCCATACATCACTTAAACCTTCTTTTAAAAGACATTATTAGACTGATTTTGATTACATGATAAGTGAGCAGTGCTAATTGGATCATGAAATCTATGCAAAAAAACCATTGGTGGGTGTAGCCCAATCCTTTCGCATGGGAAAAATGTCCACCATTAGTACATTCATTCCCACCTTTGACACAACCTATGATTCTTTCAAGGGAAAGGAAGATGAAGAGCTCACCCAAATGGCCCATTAAGGCCCTTATGTGTTTTTACAGTGGTGAATATGTACATTTTTAAAGTAAGTGTTTGTCACTAGAAGTTGCACATCCATGTAAGGACTATTTGGATTTGAAGGATCACTACATGAAAGATTGCTTAAAAGTAGATCCCTTGACTAGTAACTCAATTAATTCTTTCCCTTTGCACATGGTAAAAGTTACTACTATAGAAGTAATCCTATATGGTGACCACTTCCCTAGCACCGGAGTGGTACAACCATAAGAATTGCCAGGTGTCCTCACTAGGGCCAAGAAACAAAAGGCAACAACCAAGGAAGGGTGGTGGACTTTCATTACCAAAAAGATAAAAAAACAAACACATATGGAAGCAAAGAAGTATGGCAATCAATGTTGAAAATACAACCAAAAGGCTTTAATCAAGATTTTTCCCTAGGGGAAGTATAAGAAAGGGAAAATGTGATACTCTCATGGAACACCCATAGAAAAGGCCTATGCACAATCTAAGAAGGATCTACAACAACTACATGCCAATATTGCACAACACAAACATCTCACAACAGTTAAGATTTTACAAAAACACATATCAATAGGTATCTCCATATAATTTAGTTAGCATCAGTCCTTGCTTGTACCACGAACCTTCTCAAGCTCAAGCCCTCTAAACGTGCTCAATTCATTAGTATCCTAGTTGATCAAAGCAAAGTCTTTCCTTTAGGATACTAGAAAAGGTGCTAGTATAGATGGAGGGTCTAGTGTTTGTGCTCAATTTTGTGATAATTTCTTTACCAAAATTTAAGGGTGTATTCCCTCTCCTCATAGGTAGGGAATTGGTTGAGATACAGTAAGGTTTAACATGACTAGGGCAATGACGAGGTTTAACATGACTAGGTTTAACATGACTAGGTTTAACATGACTAGGTTTAACATGACTAAGCTTAGGCCTTGGGGACCTCTCAAGTGATCATTCAAGAAAATCCCTCAAAAGGAGAGAAAAGCACCCCTCAAGTCAATTGCACCATGGGCTTGGGAAACTTTCAGTTCTCCAAGCAAGATGGTACCTTAGAGGGGACCACTAGCTCTGCCTAGGCACACACATCCTCTACCTAGGTGACTACTACTAGTGCCTAGGCGATTGGTTGAGCAACTACTTCTACTACTCCAAAGGTTGCCTAGTGGGATATTGACCACTTTGAAGTCACTCTTCACCATGCCATAAAGGTTGAGGAGTAGAGTACTAGTACAAAAAACATTACAGACAAGGATATGAGTGACTTGATGGAATGGATGGATGATGTACATGACTTTCCTTGGTTTCCAATAAAAGTCACAAAGAGCCCTACAAAAGATGAAGGGATTATTGTAGAGTCTATTGTCTTGGGAGAGCCAGGTAAAGATCAACGGAAAAGGAAGGTGCCATTTGTAAATGATCACACTACTGACCATCTACCTAGACTCTCCTTCTAAATCTTTTGGTATGATAAGTTGATTCATCCGTGCTAAGAAATGATTTCATCCAAGATGTAAAATTTATTCACTTGATACACTTTGGATTTCTTTAAGAACAAGATCCCTGCTTACATCAAGAATCTCTCCCATCATGGTTGCAAGTTGTAGGTTCATAATGGTATAGTTTGCTGCAAATAAATGAAATTACATTAAAATTAATATACATAAAATTCCAAGTGTAAGACTCAAAATAAAAAAATATATGCATTTATCCAAACTATGATGAAAGTGAAAATTATCATGAATCAAAGAGTCACTACTAAAAAAGTGAGATTCATTATGAATCAAACACACATAATAGTGCCTATTTAAACATTTTAAGAAATAAATGAATAATTTATTAAACAATTGTGAGAGTGAGACATGATGAATCAAACACTCAAAATAGTTCTTCTAATTTATAAACCTAGCATTTTTATTGATAAGTGAATAATTTAATAAACTATTGTGAGAATGAGAGTCATAATGAATTGAACACTCACAATAGGACATAAAATCTTATTATCCACTCGCTAAAATATCGTGATAGTAGAACTCATAGTTGTTGGAGTTTTAGGTATGTAGAAAGAGCACAACACAATACAAAATGTATTACCAAGTGAATTTACAAAGATAAAGTGACATGTTAGGGTTATAGGCATATATACAAGCCAGGAAAAAAAACCTCCTAAAGAGGGAAAAAAGTGCCCCGATGGTCCTAAGTGTGTTCACACACATCACTACCAAAATATATCAACAAATTCCCCCTGGGAGTGATGCAACAAACAAGGAGATAGTGCTCATGTATAAGGAAGTACCAAGATATGTGGAAAGAGATCAATCCACAAAAGTAAGTAAGCCCAAAGCTTTGCAAAAAGCTTCAAAGTTCTCCCTGGGCAGAGCCTTTGTGAAAAGCTTTGTGTAAAAAGGTCAATAACATTATCCTATGTGGGCACATAAGCCAAATTGATCTCTCTCTGTAACATAATGATAGTGCACCTCAATGTGCTTAGTGCGAGCATGGAACACATGATTCCTTGCAACTATCAATGTGACTGACTATTAGTGAAGATGGTGGTGGCAGAAGATTGACCAACACCCAAATCAATCAAAAGGTATATGAGCCACACACTCTCAACAGTCACTGTGAAAGTTGACCTATTCTCAGCCTCATAATGAGAAGTGGCCACAATAGGCTTCTTCTTGTTCAACCAAGATATGCATGAGATACTAAGCATGAAGCAAAAACCACTAGTGGAAACATGAATGCCATAGCAACCAGTCTAATATGAGTAAAAAAAAGCATGTCAATCTGGTTATAATGATCCCCCCTTGGGATAAAACAGTCCAAGTACTCAAGTACCACTCAAGTATTGAAAGATGTTCTTAACCACCTACCAATGATTGACAAAACTTGCTCATGTGATTGACAACAAACTGAATATCAAGCAGAGTTATGCATAAATAAATCAAGGATCCAACAACTTGCTGATAGAGAACAACATCAAATGCATCTCAAGCATCATGAAGACACAATTATAAACTTATTTCCATAGGGGTGCCAATAGGCTTGCAATCTTTAAGGCCAAAATGTTGCAATAATGTGTCAATATAACACAAAGTTATTCCACCATCAACTTGCATAAACTAGATGCCCAAATAATGATGCAAATGCCCAAATCTAACATCTCAAAAAAGGCATGTACATCAACCTTAAACTCAAAAACATGTTTCTTAGTAGGACCAGTGTGCAACACGTAATCAACATATACAAGAATGATCAGAAGTACATCTTATAAGGTTCTCTCACTTGGACTATTATCAAAACCATGTACAATCAAGTAGCAAGCACGTTGTGCTTGCTTCAAACCATATATGCCTTCTTCAACTTGCAAACGTTGTTTTCATGCGCTTTTTGCACAAAACGATGGGGTTGGAATGTATATACTTTTTCATGTTAGTCACCATTCAAAAATACCATTTTAATGTCCAACTGATGTACATTCCAACCATGATGAGTTGCAAGTGCACAAATGCTATGAAGAGTGGTCATTCGACATGTGGGAGAAAAGGCATCATCAAAATCAATGCCTCTCTCTTGAGCATAACGTTGAGCAACATGCCTCACCTTATACCTATCAAATGTTCCATCAAGTTTATCTTTCAACTTGTATACCCATTTAGTGCAGATGGCCTTTTTGCCTAGAGGTAAATCACAAAATCAACAAGTACCATTCTTCCTAATAGCATCATATTTCGATTGCATAGTAGCCATCAATTTTTTTAACTTTGTGCTTCATCAAAAGAAATAGCCCCATTCTCATGAGAAAGACTAGAGGTGACATTGCATAGAAATTTGATCCAAAGGAAGCACTATGAGATCCTGAATGGGTACAATATGACAAAGATGCATCTAATTTGCTCTCTCTCAAAGTTTGCACCAACCATTTAGGTATTGCTTTAGCCTCTTCTATGCCAACCATCTCATCAACAAGTGCATCATGTAAATTTGCATAAGAAATGGAATGATCTACATCATCATGTGGAACCTATAAGGGTTGAGAAATTGCCTCATTTGGACCAACACTTGATTGTCCACTTGTAAAACAAGGTAGCAAAGTGTCATACATAGCTTGAGAATTAATTGATGTCTCCTTGGTACATGAAACTAATTTTTGAATCACATCTTCCACAAAAACAACATCACAGCTTACCAAAATGCATTTAGTCTATGGATGATACAAACAATAGCCTTTGCTTTCGAAACTGTACACAACAAAAATACATTTCGCTACTTTATTATCCGATTTTGTACATTGTTGTTTAGGCACTAATGTATATGCCAGACAACCAAGACACAGAGATGAGCAACAGATGTCTTGCGACCATGCCAAGCCTCATGTGGAGTGATCAATAGCAGTGCTTTGGTGGGACACATATTAGTATATATTTTGCACACATAATAGCCTAAAGCCAGAAGCTATGTGGTAAAGCCTGACTTTTGATCATACACCTCACCGTCTCCATGAGAGAATTGTTATTTCTTTTAGCAACTCCATTTTATTGGGGTTTATACAACATTTTACATTGATGCTTTATCCCATGTTTAACCAGAAATGCAATAAAATCAGAAGACATGTATTCTCCCCTCGATCAAAATGGAGCATGCCCATTTTACATGCTGATAGATTTTCAGCCATAACAAGAAACTGTTTGAAACACATAAACACTTTGGGCTTTGCTTTCAATGGATTAACCCATGCATGCCTACAAAAATCATCAATAAAAGTCATGAATTAAAGGTAGTTCCCAAAAGAAGGGGTTTGCATAGGGCCACAAACATCATTATGAACAAGCTACAATTTATGAGCATCTCAAACTAAACCATCTTTTGGGAATAAGGAATGCTACATTTTGCCCAAAATACAGCCTTCACAAACATTTCAAAAGGATCCTCAAGTTTGGGTAGTGAGGAAACCATTTCACATCAATAAAAGTCATGAATTAAAGGTAGTTCCCAAAAGAAGGGGTTTGCATAGGGCCACAAACATCATTATGAACAAGCTGCAATTTATGAGCATCTCAAACTGAACCATCTTTTGGGAATAAGGAATGCTACATTTTGCCCAAAATACAGCCTTCACAAACATTTCAAAAGGATCCTCAAGTTTAGGTAGTGAGGAAACCATTTCATATTTTTGTAGGCATAGCAAAGTAGCAAAAATTAGATGACCAAAGCATGCATGCCAAAGCTTTGCATCTGAGATATCCTAAGAATCTTGAACTACACATGCTGAATCATTCACAGATTTTGCATAGTCTATGAGATTATACAACCCATGCCATAAAATGCTAGAAGCAATAATAATGTCACCCTTTGAGAGATCATGAAATGTACATCTCTCATCAACAAATTTGATAGCCAAGCTAATCTTGGCGAATGCGAAAACTGATAATATATTTTTCTTGAACCTTGCCACATGTAAAACATCTGACAATGGGAAAGAACTTCCATCTGCACTAGTCAAAATGATCTTACCAATTCCCATTATAATATGAAGTGAAGAAGCTGTGCTGCAAGGTAATATGTTTGGTTTACCCACTATCAAAGTATCAAACATCTGAGTCCACTATAGACATACACCGCTCATGAGAAGATGGGTCATACCTGCAACACTAGTAAATTCCCATTCTTCATTCTGAATAAGATTAGTAGAATCTATTTTAGGTGTAGAGGCCTCTGCAACTACCATTTCAGCCTCTTTCTTCTTTGCCTCTTTTGCAACTAGTTTATGATAACTCTTTATGACATGATCATTTGCCTTACAATATCTGAAAAATTGTTTCTGCTTTTATGTTTTCTTCTCATGTTTGTCTTCCTTCTTTGATTATGCAACATTAGTAGATTTTTTGCTTACTAGTAGATGAGCTCCTTTTTCCTTTGCCCTTTTGACTAGCTAAGAAAGCTTGATCTGCAACACAAATAATACCCATGCTGATCTTCTTGCATGTTTTTCATCATCAATCAAAGAGTAGAAGCAATACTCTGATGTGAATCTAGAAGACTATTAAGAATAGTCTGGACAAGTGAACTATATGGTAAAATTTCATCAACAAAAATCAACTACTCCTTTACATATTTGACATTTGTAAAACTTTTTTCCATAGAATCTCCTTCATTCATATGCTCAATCTCCAATTGTTTTCATAGGTAAGCAACATGAGCCTCATTTCTTGCCTGGTATAAAATGGTAAGTGTATCCTAAGAATCCTTTTCTATTTTGCAAGAGTGAATGTGAGGGATAATGGCACTTTTGATAGACAAATCTATCAATGCATGTGCTTGAGCATCTTTACCATCCCAACAAACAAGAATTAGAGCACAAAAAAGAATTTGAAGATCATTAGCTTCAACACTATCTACATCACCTTCAATAATTGTATTTACAGGTGTAGTAGGAATTTTTTCAACACCCTACATAATATTCCATATCCCTTTTGCACCAATACATGATGCATCATATATGCCCACAATGGGTGATTAATACCATCCAACCTATCCTCGACAACCAACATATAGAATACATCATTGCTTTTAGCCATGGCTAGTGACTAAATATCCTGATTCAAAAAAATGATTGTATCGCAAAAGGCTTAAGAAAAACACCCTATCAAGATTTACTAAACCTATAGTAGATTTCAAGAAGCTTGTACTAGTGAGCCAAAACCTATATATATTTTTGGTTCAATCACTGTGATAGTGCATTCCGAGGTCAAAATGAGCTCATGTCAAAATTTGGGCACTACAAAGCAAAGTTGTTTTGAAGTCCTAATGCCTCGAGTATGCTTACCAATTTTTGTTCGATTTTGAGATTGTGATCGGAGGAGTGTCGATGACACCCTAGATGAAGCAGTGACCTTCGCTGATACCAATTGTTGGAGTTCAAGGTCTACAGAAGCACATAAACAACACAAGGAAGAAGAAGAAGTTCAAAGCACAACACAATACAAAATGTATTACCAAGTGAATGTACAAAGATCGAGTGATCCGTTAGGGCTTATAGGCATGTATACAAGCTAGGGGAAAATAACCTCTTAAAGAGGGAAAAAAGTGCCGCGAGGGTCCTAACTGTGTCACACACATAACTACAAAAATATACAAACAATAATGAACCCAACATTCATAATAACTCCACTTAAAAACAAAACTAAAATAAAACATAATAACTCCACTTAAAAACAAAACTAAAAAGCAAAAAATCAAAGAAAAGAGAAAACCAAGAGAAGTTCACCTTACAAGCTTTGAATGATATAGAGTCATTAAAAAATGACAAATATTTAGTATATCCTTTGATCAAAAGAGTTTTTTATAAAGAAAATTTGATTAGAAGTGTTTTTTATTGATGTTTTTTCATAAAAAGAATGCTCAAGCAAAAGCCACTTGATCACATAGGCTTCGTACAGAAAATATTTTCAATCAAACGTAATTTGTTTGAAAAATTAAAAGAAAAAATTTTAATTCATCCATATTCAAAAAGTCATGAAGGATTTTGGATAATTGGGCATAAATTTTATTATTCGATTGTATAAATGCAACCTAGCATATAATTAAGGTACATAAAGATCTCCTATTTAAGATTATAATACTAGATAAGTATTTACAAGTTATAATAAAAGATTCCACAATGCCTTTTATTCTCATCTTCAAAACATGATTCTTCTAACATCTTCATTCTTCTTTTATATATATATATATATATATATATATATATATATATATATATATATATATATATATATATATATATATATATATATGTATATGTGTGTGTGTGTCAAGATAGGTACCTAATCAGATCTCTATATGACTCTACATTGGGTTCTCTGTGGGGATTAAGCTCAAGTAGTGAAAGATCACCTACTTTACCAATGTGCTTTGCTAGCATATATACCCTAGTTATTGTTTTGAAATTGACAAATTCAAGGCTGAAATAAAGAAATCCATGGCATAATTCTGATACAAAGCCTAAATAAATCATATAGAACATGTAGAGACATTACATAATCATAAACATTACAACTACATAAACTCAAATATACATAATAATTTTGTATGCTTTTCTTCATGTTTCAAAAAAATCAATGAGGAATAGCGGTGGAAACAAAATCTATCATGGTAAAGTTGTTGTTTGGCCTACTTGTCTCAGGGATAGAGAGAGATCAAGAAAGATGAAGTGAGTGAATGTGATAAAGGTAAAAGATAAATGGGAGAGTGCAAGTATGCAAGAGTGAGTAGAAGTGTGTACTTGTGCATTTGAAGAACAAGGCATATAAGTTAGGGTAAGACCAAGATTGACCCAATTCACACATAAGCAAGTGCAAGTGAAATCATAAAAAGGTCAAGGAATATCTAACAAGTGTGTCTAGATTAGTTTGAGGCATGAAAAGTGTGTCAAATAAAGATAAAAGTAGGACCATTTAGTTCAAAAGTGAGATAGATCACTCACGATCACCTCTCAAAGATGTTTACATTTTTTTTTTAATTTTACAAGAACTCAAGCTTGGCCTATCTTATAAGGAAACTACCATATGCTTATTTGGTGCCCTATCCAAATAAAAAAAATTGTCCTAAATCTTGATCTTATCATTGCATAAGTGAAGAAACAATACATTGGAGAGATGTTATGTGAGGACTTAGAGAAGGGACATGTGAATCTTCCCTTAGTCTACTTGACAGGGCTCTCATATGAGTGCCAAGTGGCACTCATGTGAGGACCCACTATAAGGTAAATGGGAATGGAAGTGGAAATGCATATAAGTATCTTGTACATGGTTGGGCGGTGAATAGAGAGATCTTTGTGCGTCAATTTCCTCGAATATACTATCTACTTCATCAAAGTCTGTGCTCATACATCCAAAATAGGAGAACTCATTAGAGGCATCAACATTGGTATCCGAGTCAAGAGATGGTCATGCATGCATGACATAGTTAAGGGCACACATAAGTAGAGGGCTTCTTCACACAAGAAGATGCTAAGGGTCATCGTGAGGATGCACAGAGTACCAAGAGCACAGCACCCTCCTCCCTTGGTAATAAAGAGCATCTTCTCAAGATCTATATATACATGCATATCTATGATTTTCCTACTTATGTGGGATTTACGAAACTCCACACAAGCTCCCTCCATCTATACATCAAGTTTGAATTCCATATTTTCTCAATGACTAGGTGAAATCAAAATTTTGTTTTTTCTTCAAGTTTGGAAGGGGAAATTTGGTGAAGCAACCATGCACACATGTATTATGGGTTGTGGATTTTGTGGGGGAATCAATGTATTATCCAAAGAAGCTTTATAGAATGCGTTTTTAAGACTCCAAAGTGGCCCTCCCACCATTTTCCTCATCCCTCCTTCCCACACCTATGCCATCAACGTTCTTGAGCCATAACTTCATGCTCAAAGGTTAGATTGAAGCAATTTTGCTCTCGATTTGAATGTATTCGAAGATATTTTTTTAGAAGTAAAAAAAGCTTTGAAACACTTCATGAGGATCTTGTTGAACACTCGCGAGCCTCACTTTCAAGCATTTGGTGTCCAAACTCACTTTTTTCTCTTGGATTGGTGTCATAGGCTTGACCTTTAGGTACTTGATCACTTTTTTATGACTAGAGAGGATTAATCAAAACCAATAAGTTATTCATTTTTGCTGTGTTTTTGCCTTTTGGGCGATTGGGAGTTATTTTGGAGTCATTTTGGTTGGTTTTTGTTACCAAGACCCTCTTCAGACCAACTCAGCATTTTGATTTTTTTTGGTCCTAGTGAGGAGTTCAAATCTGAGCTTCAACACTTCAAGGATCACTTCAATAATGCTTGGAATAACTTTGATTGTATCAAGTGCTCTTATATCATTTCTCTCATTCTTGTCTTATACAATTTACTTCTATCTTATTTAAACCTTTTAGTTACATACTCGAGGGAGTTAAACATGGAAAGTAAGGGTAAAAGACCATTAGAACATGCTCCCCCCCTAAGGAACAGAATCTAGAGAAACAGGATCATAGGATGGAAGAGGATGAGCAAGAGGAATATTATTCCTACACAAAGCTCCATGATGTTTTTGTGACTCACAAACAATTCAATCAGCTCAAAGAGCAAACCCTTAGGATAGAGATGGTCATTGGTATCGTGAACTCTCTTTTAGAGAAACTTAAGACTCAAATAGTTGCTTTAAAAAATCAGGTCACCTCTTTCCTATCTAGAGAGGAAAGAGAAATCCCTACTATTCATACATTTGGGACGGCTAGGAAGGAGATTCTTCAACCTGGCAAACATAAAGGAGAGAACTCTAGGGAGACTCCCCTCTTGAAAGACCTCAAAATTTATGGGGAACGACCATGAAAGAAATAATTATGCAGTCTACACTTTTTTGCAAAAAAGGAATGACCTGCTTCAACTGAAGGGCATCCCACTTGAGGGTCATGTTCTTGAAGCAAGTCTCTTGCTTGGCCCACGAGCTTATAAGTGGTGGATGAGTCTCAAGGAGGCGAACACCATCCCTACTAATCAAACTCAGTTTGAAACTCTTTTCTTGAAAGAGTTTCTTCTTAAGGATGAGGAAGAGAGGAATTGGCATGAGTGGGATAGGATCACATAGAGGGCTAGACCATTATAAATCTACATATCCCACTATAGAGAGATCATTTTGAAGCTTAAAGGACGTTATGATTTTTGAAAGACCAGGGGGTTTGTAAGAGGTTTAGATAGTGGGAAGAAATGCACCAAAAAACTTTGAGGAGTATGCACATGTCTTTAAGGACCATAACCATCCTCAATATACTCCTATGGAGATGGATCAACCCCTCAAACCTGTTAGTACCACTAAATTCATAAAGAAAATAGTTATGGGAAAAAACAAATGTTTCATAAAGAAATAAAGATCACAAGGGCCCAAGTTACCTACTGAACAATATAAGAGATCCAAGAGGGAAAACATGTGCTTTAGGTACTTGTCTCCTAATCATGCACAATTTAAATGTCCACTTTGCAAGGGGGAAGAAAAGAAAGGGGGGCCAAGGACTAGTATGACCCCTAACAAGGGGAAAAAGGTGGTCCACCTAGTGGAGGCACTTCCAATACATGGAAGCTCTAGTTGCAAGTAGGTAGAAGTGATGCATGAGGATATAGAGCATACATGTTGTTTGACTCAGTCATTGTGGTCACCATAGTTTGGACCACATGACTTGGTTAAGCTTCATGTTAGTGTTTATGGGACTATGATGAGGGTCATGATAGATGACTCTGCTACACATAATCTCATAAACTATGCTCTGGTCAAGAAATTGGAAATTCCCCAATAGCCCATTGCACATAAACACATAGTAGCAATGATGCAAAGGGAAGGCTAGGGGATATGGGATACTATGATATCCAATTTGGAAGTCCAATTACATGGATACAAAGCGTTGTTACAGGCATTGGGAGAACCACTTAAACACAACTATCAAAACAACACTCTTGAATTTATAAAAAATGGAAGTAAATTTTGTATTCAAGGAGAGAGAGGTGTGCCTAGAGCACCTCTTATCTCATCTTTAGAGTTACATAGCTTAGTATGACCCTTGGGTTAGACCCTTGGATAATGGCATTTATTCTTGGAAACCCTTGGTTTATTTAAATGGCTTAGACCCTTGAAGTGAGAGCTCAAGTTCTTGGTTTTAACCCTTGAACTACCTTGGGCTATTTATTTAATTGAAATCTTAATTCAATGGTTTTTACCCTTATTAATAATTATCATAAAGTATGAGAACCTTAGACTTGGGAGAAGCTTCTCCCAAATGCCACCTTGAATCATACGTGAAGGGAACGCTTCAATTGAAATAGAAATCATGTGACTAGTCTTGGGAAAGTGTCCACATGGACACTTGGAAGGACACAAAGAAGTCCTATGACATGCACCCCTTGGACCTTTGATATATATATGGGTGGAGTTAGATGGGTGGACACATACTTAGTCACTCTCTTGGTGGATATGATCTTCTAGCCTGGAAGCTTTTATAACAATGGTAATTAGAGCCTTGGTTTTTTTTCAATTGCAAGCACTTGTTGTCCTTCTTGAACTCTATGCAAGACATATCCTTTTGGAGCATTGAATTTTGTGCCTCTCTGAGATTTTTTTGATTCTCTATGTTGTCGCTTATTTGGCTCAAGACTTGTGCCATGCATGAGAAGGAACCCATCGGGCCATCAGTCATTTGCAAAAAAAGTTGATTTTTTTCCTGTTGGAAGATGTCACCCATAATCTTCCACCCCCAACAATTAGAGGAGGTGCTTGGAGAGTCTATAAGATCCCCCCCCCCCCTAAAGGCATAAGGTCACAAACCCCTAGCTAGCACCTAGCCAAAGAGTCATCCCTAAATAGTTGTTTTCACCTATGTGAAAGAAGCAGAGAGGAGCACGAGTGCTTTCTCTTACTCCTTAGAGTTGTGAGGAAGATCATTAAACTCCTTCTCTTATACTCCTCTTTGGAGTTTAATCACTTTCAATGTGGGATTATTGATGCACAAAAGGAGCTTCACAAGTTATTTGCACCCTCTGCAATCACATTCTTCTACATATTTTTTGGAGTGCAAAACCAAGTATTCAATGTTGGAGTTTGAGGTCTGTGGAAGCACGCAAACAACACAAGGAAGAGAAGAAGCTTGGAGCACAACGCACAATACTCAATGTATTACCAAGTGAATTTACAAAGATAAGTAACCCATTAGGGTTATAGGTGTATATACAAGCTTGGGGGAAAAAAACCTCCCAAAGAGGGAAAAAAGTGCCCCAATGGTCTTAGGTGTGTTCACACACATCACTACCAAAATATATCAACAGATACCCCCTAGGAGTGATGCAATGAAAAAGGAGGTTGCACTCATGTATAAGGAAATGCCAAGCTATGTGGAAAGAGATCAATCCACAAAAGGAAGTAAGCCCAAATCTTTGTGGAAAGCTTCAAACTTCTCTTGAGGCAGAGCCATTATGAAAAGATTTGCAATATTATCTTGTGTGGGCACATATGCCAAAGTGATTTATCCAACAGAGAACCTCTCTTGGACATAATGATAATGCACCTCAATGTGTTTTGTGTGAGCATGGAACACAAGGTTCCTCACAACTGCCAATGCTCTGTGACTGTCAGTGAAGATGGAGGTGGTAGAAGACTGACCAAAACCCAAATCAACCAAAAGGCATCTAAGCCACACACACTCAACAATCATTGTGAAAGCTACCCTATACTCAACCTCACAACTAGAAGAGGCCACAATAGGCTAATTCTTTCTCAACCAAGATATGAATGAAATACCAAGAATGAAGCAAAAACACCTAGTGGACACACGAGTGCCATAGCAACCAACCTAGTTAGAGTCAAAAAAAGCATGTAAATCTAGTAGTAGTGATCCCCCTTGGGATAAAACAATCCAAGTAGACAGGTAACACTCAAGTAGCAAAAGATGTGTCTAACTGCCTGCCAATGCTTGACACCTAGGCAATGCATAAACTTGCTCATCTGTGAGATAACAAACTGAATATCTGGCCAAGTTATGCATAAGTAAATCAAGGTGGATGGAAAAGATGCTCAAGCTCATGCATTGATTGCACTTTCTGTGAAGCGTCATATAGTTACACACATTCGGTCATGTTCTACATCGAGATAGGCATGGGAGACTCTTGCTTCTTTGTATGCCGTGCGTAATAAAGCATGTGTTGCATACTTCAAGAAGCAATTTGAGGATGTATGTATGGCTGAAAATGAGTCCATGGATGTGTATGTGACACGCATCAAGGTCTTGAAAGAGCGATTGGCAAACATAGATGAGATTATTTCGAATGCATCACTCATTTCTAGATTGTTGAAAGGATTACCGGAATCTTTTCAAAGCTTTCTCTCTGTTTGGTTGCAAAAGGGAATCCTAATATGTATGCATTTGATGAGGTTGTGTCTCTTCTTTTGCAAGAAGAACAATCTAGAGTGAATAGGAGTGGTTTGATTGAGGGAATGCAAGCGCTTGCTATCTCACAAAAGGGGAAAAGCAAGTATGGTTCAACTTTGGATTCATCAAAACCAAAGCCTCAACCTTCCTCTTCTACTCATTCCTTTAATGATGGTGATTTACAAAAGAAGAAGAGATGCAAATATTGCTGGAAGGCTCGTCATACTATTGATGAGTGTAGAAAGCTTTCTAAACGCAATGAAAAGAAGAAGGAATCCAACATGTCTATTGCTGAAAATTTAGCAAATGCAAAGAATGATGAAGCTAACATGGCTCAAGAGTTTTGGGCATGTGTTGTTACATGTCATTATGATGCATCTTTGCATTCTAAATGTATGGTTGTGAGTGAGATTGATTCAGATTAGTTCTTTGATAGTGGCGCTTCAAAGCACGTAACATCATGCAAAAGTTTTTTTGCCTCTTTTAAAGATGCACCCAAAGGAGGACATGCGGTGTGTGCAAACAATGCCTCTTATCCTATCATTGGAGTAGGATAAATTGAGCTTACGACTGCAAATGGAGGTGTGATTCTCTTGAAAAATGCATTGTATGTGCCCGGTATCAAGAACAACTTAATTTCAGTTCCATTGATTGCCAAATCCAGACTTCATGTACACTTTGTTGATGATAAGTGTATGGTTCATGATTTCAGCAATGGAGATATTATTGTGATGTCCGGTACATTATGTAATGGTTTGTATCACATGGATACATACAAGAGGGCTGCCTCAAATGCTTTGGTTGCTCATACTTCTTCCATGGCTAAAATGGAGCTTTGGCATGATCATTTTGGTCACTTAAACTTTAGTAGTTTGCTTTACTTGCAAAAGAAGGACATGGTTATTGGTTTCCCAACACTTGAGTCATTGAAAAGCATGCATGTGAAGGTTGCATTCTTGGAAAAATGCATTGTTCTTCTTTTCCAAAAGATAGTCATACACACACTACAAGAAAATTGTAGCTTGTTCATAGTGATGTATGTGGTCCCATCAAGATTCCATCTTTTGGCAAGCATGTATATTTTGTTACCTTCATTGATGATGCTAATCACCATACATGGGTGTATCCTATGAAAGCAAAGAATGAGGTATTTTCTTGCTTCAAAGCATTTTTAGCTATGGCTGAAAATTTTTGTTCACAAAAGCTTTTGACTCTACACAAGGATCATGGTGGTGAACATATGTCACATGAGTATAATGCTTTTCTTCATGAAAGAGGTATTTCACACCAATGTACGGTGCCATATACACATCAACAAAATGGTTTTGCCGAGCGTAAAAAATAGAACTCTACTTGAAATGGCACAATGTATGGTTAAAGGAAAGCATCTTCCTGATAAGTTTTGGATGGAAGCGATCATGTGTGCAAACTATGTGTTGAATCACTACCCTACAAAAACATTGAGATCGCCATCACAACAATGTCACAAACTTGATGAAAAGGCAAAGAAATGTATATTTGTTGGTTATAATGCTGAAAGTAAGGGATATCGTTTGTATCATCCATTGACGAACACAATTATTGTGAATCGAGATGTGGTATTTGTTGAAAATTTAGTTTCCCTCTACTTGAACGCAAAAAATAGCCAACAGTTAGCTCACAAGATGTGTTTGATACACTCATGCCTTTGTTCCAAAATGGTGCGCTTGACTATGGCCATGTGGACTAGCCAACTGAGGCTCAAAGGGCTAAAAAATTTCAGCAAAATAGAGCTGAAAATGCGGAGAATTACCAGCCAAACATGGCTAAAAAATTTTTGCCAAAAATTGTCAAAACTACTGGAAATTTCGAGCCACATATGGCTAAACATTTGCTTCAAAATATGGCTGAAAATGAGCATGAAATTCAGCCCACACATGATGTACATGTTGATGATGTATTACATAATGAACACATGTCTATCAAGAGTGCACAAACTATGCCAAAGTGGCTGGAACAAACTTTGTAGGATTGCAAATTGAGTGCACCTTTACTTGGTAGAATAAGATAACGCTCTCACCATGCATCAAGTAATTTTACGGATTATTCTCTTATTGCAACAACATGTAATGAAGAGCCACTTTCTTTTGAAGATGCATGTGATGATCCACAATGGATGAGTGCTATGCAATCAGAAATGGATTCCATACATAGGAATGGTACTTGGGAGTTATGTGAATTGCCAAAAGGAAAGAATGCCATTGGTACAAAGTGGGTTTACAAGATTAAAAGAAAGTCTGATGGTAGCATTGATCACTACAAAGATCGATTGGTTGCCAAAGGATATGTGCAACAATATGGCATTGAATATGAGGAAAATTTTGCACCTACATCACGCATGACTGCCATTCGTACCGTGGTTGCATTGGCTACCCATTGAGGTTGGAAAGTGCATCAGTTGGACATAAAAGCAGCCGTCTTGAATGGTGATTTGCAAGAAGAGGTCTATGTGAAGCAACGTCTTGGATTTTCTATGAACGAGAAAGAGCATATGGTTTTTCGCTTGCATAAAGCCTTATATGGTCTTAAGTAAGCCCCACGTGCATGGTATGACAAAATACATAAGCACTTGGTTGCTCTTGGCTTCACATGTAGTTCAATTGAAAGCATAATCTATGTACGCAAAGATGGGGCTGATCTTATTGTGCTTGTTCTTTATGTCATACTCTTGACTTGGTCATGTGATGCAAAACTTGACATTCTTATGGCCTTTTGAGCTACTATCTTGGCATCTAGTTTGTATCTATGGAGGGTCCACACTAGTTGAGACAAGATTTAGATTCTCAGTTGAGGATTCCAGTGATGCATTTGACACTTCTCTTTATCAGCAAGCTGTGGGATGTCTTATATATGCATGCAACACAAGGCCGAATATACAGTATGCAGTTTCCCAGTTGAGTCGATTCATGCATAGCCCTGGCACTAAGCATTGGCAAGAGGTGAAACGTGTGCTTAGATATCTCAGAGGCACTTTGAGCTTAGGTCTCTTTTATGGCAAAGATATTGAGCCATGCTTGCATGCTTTTACAGATAGTGATTGGGTTGGTTGTTATGATACTGCGTGTCCACTAGTGGTAATTGCTTTTTCCTTGGAGAATCATGCATATCTTGGTTGAGTAAGAAACAGCCTACAGTGGCGACATCGAGTTGTGAAGCTAAGTACAGGGCAGTTTTCACAGCTACAGTGGAGTGTATATGGTTGAGATTTCTATTGATGGATCTTTGCATGGAGATTGATGCTGCTACACATATTCTCACTGATAGTTAGAGTGCATTGGCTGTTGCACGAAACCCAATGTTTCATGCACGGACCAAACATATTGAGGTGCACTATCACTATGTGAGAGAGCGCCTTCATGCAGGAGATATTGATTTGGTATATGTGCCTACACAAGATAATGTGGAAGACATATTCACCAAAGCTCTTTCATGGGAAAAGTTTGAAGCTTTTTGCAAAGCTTTAGGCTTACTACCTTGTGGAGGCTGATCTGTCACTCTATATGTGTTCACATCATTTGCTCCAGGGGGGTTTGTTACACTTATGTGTTGCTCGAGTAGCTTTGATGTGAACCTTTTCCCTATACATGGGCACTTTTTACTCTAGTGCTAGCTAGAGGTTTTTTTCCCATGTTACCACATACATGATTCACTCATATGTGGTGGTACTTTGTACTTAGGGATATTATTTAGCTCTTACTTCAGTTTAGTTCATCGTCAATAGAGAGAGCTATTCTAGCCATCCATCTTCTCCGTGTGTCTTGCTGCGTTTGTGCTCTTTGCGTGTTCTTCTCATGCATCTCTCACACTTCCACACACACCCGACATAAATTTTGTTTGACACAACGTTATTCCCCCATCAACTTGCATAAAATGAATGCTCAAATAATGATGCAAATGCCCCAAATATGACATCTCAAAAGAGGCATGAAAACCAGCCTTAAATTCAACAATATGCTTCTCTTTAGGACCAGTGAGCAACATGTCATCAACATACATAGAAATGATAAAAATTACATCATCTGCACGATTACCATATAAGGTGCTCTTAGTTGGACTATTCTGAAAACCATGTGCAATCAAGTAGGCATGTATATTTTCATACCAAGCACATGGTGTTTGCTTCAAACCATATAATTCCTTTTTCAACCTGCACACTTTGTTTTCATGTCATTTCTGCACAAAACCATAGGGTTGAAATACATACACTTCTTCATGTAAGTCACCATTCAGAAATGTAGTTTTAAGGTCCAACTGATGTACATTCCAACCATGTCGATCTAGAAATGTACAACTGCTATGAACAGTAGTCATGCAAGATGTGGGTGCAAAGGTCTCCTCAAAATCAATGCCTCTCTCTTGAGCATAACCTTTTGTAAGAAGCCTAGCCTTATACCTGTCAACTGTATATTCTGATTACATAGCAGCCATCCAATTTTCTAAGTGTTGTGCTTCATCAAAAGAAATAGGCTCATTCTCATCACAAGGCTTAGAGGATCCAGTGCATAGAAATCTGATGCAAAACAAGCACTATGAGATCATGAACGAGAACAAGCACTATTTCTTTTGATGAAGCACAACACTTAGAAAATTGGATGGCTGTTATGTAATCAGAATATACAGTTGACAGGTATAAGGCTAGGCTCATTCTCATCACAAGGCTTAGAGGATCCAGTGCATAGAAATCTGATCATAAACAAGCATCTATTTGCTATCTCACAAAGTTTGAACTAGCCATTTAGGCATAGTTTTTGCCTCCTCTATATTGATCCTCTCATCAACAAGTGCATCATGTAAATTTGGATAATAAATGGAATGATTTGCATCCATATGGAACTTATAAAGTTTGAGAAATTACCTCATTCAGACCAGCACTGGACTCTCCACCAATAAAAAGAGGCAGCAAATTGCCATACACATCTTTGTAGATAATGGTTGAAAATTATAGTTGAATTGCATCTTCCACAAAACCAACATCATGTCTAACCAAAATGCATTTAGTTTGTGGATGATATAGATGATAGCCTTTGCTTTCAAAACTATACCCAACAAAAACACTTTATCATCCATTTTCATGTGTTCTTTTTCACACATTAATGCATATGCCTAGCAACCAAAGACACAGAGATGAGCAACACATGGCTTGCAACCATGCCAAGCCTAGCTTACTAGTAGATGAGCTGCATTTATCTTTGCCCTTCTGACTAGCTAAGAAAGCTTGATCTGCAACACACATAATGGACTTGTTTTGCCTGGAGTCATCTTCCTGTAATAAAACAGAGATTAACTTCTCAAATGTTAAGGCATTTGTATTGCCTTTCATCATCAATCAAAGAATAGAAGAAAAACTCTTATATGAATTTGGAAGACCATTAAGAATAGTCTACACAAGTGAACTATCTAGCACGACTTCATAAAAAAAAATCAACTACTCCTTCAAATCTTTGATCTCTGTCAAAAAACTATCCATAGAATCTCCTTCATTCATATGCTCACTCTCTAAACATTTTTGGAGGTAAAAAACACATGCCTCATTTCTTGCTTGGTATGAAGTGATAAGTGTATCCCAAGAATACTTTGTTGCTTTGCAAGAGTGAATGTGAGGGATAATGGCACGTTTGACAGACAAAACTATCAATGCATGTTCCTGAGCATCTCTACCATCTCATCGAAGTTGTTCCACAGTAGGTGCGCTAGGGTCCAAAGCACAAACAGGAATCTAAAGATCATTATCTTCAACACCATTTGCATCACCTTCAATAATTGTATTCATAGGTGTAGTAGGGCATTTTCAATAGCCTACACAATATTCCACAACCCTTTTGCTATCAATATGTGATGCATCATGTATGCCCATAAGGAGTAATTAGTACCATCCAAATTGTCCTCAACAGCCAACATATGTGTCACATGACAGTGATATGGTTATCTTATCATATGATTTAGTGGGGGTAGAAGAATAAAAGAGGAGAGAGTCTTTAGGTATGCGACTCTTTTATGAGAACTTGTGACACTTGACAGCTGGGACGTTTTACATCATGTACATCTCTATGTTCGATTGCGCACAAGAGCAGCCATGGCTAGCAAAAGAATTTGTTATGGTTGGTATCAGAGCACCCATCTAGGCCATGTGACAACTACAGGATGCAAGACTTGAACTCACGCCCCCAATATGGGAGGCGAATGGTTTACCCAAGGCGCCATGCCTCTTGGATGAACTAAAGTGTTGTGCTATATTATGTAATCCATAGCAGACGGGTGAGGAGATATGACCAGTGCAGAAGGGGAAGATGCATAATCAAGAATGGTTTTTTTCAAGTTCTTGACATGGATAACTAAAAAAAAAAAGATGCAATCTTGGCATCAGAAAAGCTTCAACTTTTCTTCCCTGTAGATCCCCCTCCCCTCTCTCTTCCCCGCCATCTCTTTCTTTCCTCTCTCTTTTTCTCTCTTTCTCTCTCTTTCCCCCCTCTCTCTCTATTCCCTCTCTTTCTTTCTCTCTCCCTCTTCTCTTTCAATTTCTTTCCCTCTCTCTTTCTTTTTCCCTCTCTCTCTTCCTTCTCTCTCTCTCTATTTCCCTCTCTTTCTTTCTCTCTCTCTCTCTTCTCTTTCGATTTCCCCCTCTCTCTCTATTTTCCTCTCTTTCTCTTTCTCTTCCTTTCTCCCCCCCTCTCTCCCTTTTTCTTTCTCTCTCTCTCTCTATCTCTCTCTCTTTTCTCTCTCCTCCCCCGCGTGCCCTCCTTCTACCTCTCTCTATCTCTCTCTCTCTTTTCTCTCTCCTCCCCCGCGTGCCCTCCTTCTACCTCTCTCTGTCTCTCTGTCTTTTCTCTCTCCTCCCCCGCGTGCCCTCCGTCTATCTCTCTCTCTCTCTCTCTCTCTCTCTCTCTCTCTTCCCCCCTTCTTCTCTCTCTTCCCCCACTCCGCCCCCCGCCATCCGCCCCCCGCCACCCCCACTCCGCCCCCCGCCATCCGCCCCCCGCCACCCTCACTCCGCCCCCCACCATCCGCCCCCGCCACCCCCACTCCGCCCCCCGCCATCTGCCCCCCGCCCCTCCTCTCTCCACCCACACCCACACCCCCTCCTCTCTCCGCCACCCTCACCACCCACACCCCCTCCTCTCTCTCCGCCACCCTCACACCCCGCACGTCCCCGCCACCCCCACTCCGCCCCCCGCCATCCGCCTCCCGCCACCCCCACTCCGCCCCCTGCCATCCGCCCCCCGCCACCCCCACTCTGCCCCCCGCCATCCGCCCCCCGCCACCCCCACTCCGCCCCCCGCCATCCGCCCCTCGCCCCTCCTCTCTCTGCCCACACCCACACCCCCTCCTCTCTCCGCCACCCTCACCACCCACACCCCCTCCTCTCTCTCCGCCACCCTCACACCCCGCAGGTCCCCGCCACCCCCACTCCGCCCCCCGCCATCCGCCCCCCGCCACCCCCACTCCGCCCCCCGCCATCCGCCCCCCGCCACCCCCACTCCGCCCCCCGCCATCCGCCCCCCGCTCCTCCTCTCTCCGCCCACACCCACACCCCCTCCTCTCTCCGCCACCCTCACCACCCACACCCTCCCGCCTACACCCACCCTCCCCCCCCCCCGTAGGTCCCCGCCACCCGCCACCCGCAAGCCCCGCCCCCCCTAGTCCTTCCTAGTCCGCCTCCTTCCCCTCATCCACCCCACACCCCACACACCCCTCCGCCCTCCTCCACCACTTCCCCCACGCGTCCTCCACCCCCACACACACCCACACAAACCCACACCCACACATACACACATGCATGACCACACTATCACTCACCCACATACACACATACACCCTTACACAAGCACATGCACGCACACACACATAATCACAAACACATGCATAACCTCACACAAATACACTCTCACACACACATCCCTACACACACACCCCACTCATGCACAAGCACACATACATACACAATCACACACCCCCATAATTTCACACATACCTCCATGCGTACACACACACATGCATACACAAACACATACACACTCACACACATACACCCACATCCTCACATATACACACACACACACCCTCACACACACACTTCCACTCACACACCCCCACACACACCCACACACATACGTATTCTCACTCGCACATTGAACCTGTTAAGTGGACAAAGGATTCTCAACCCAAAGACCTATTGGCTATCACATCAGCAACAGAGTCGAAGCATATATGAGAAATACATGCCTCCATTGAAAGTCTCCTTAGAAGCTGCTGAGGTTTTTTGTTGCACAACGACCAACCTCTTCAATAAGGATTAAATGTAACAAAGTCTTTGATGCCAATGGAAGGGCTGTCTGGGTTGGTAATGCTGCTCATGCAATGTTAAATGCACTTGGTCAAGGGATAAGCAGTTAGACCAATCAACTTCATTCAAATGTCGAGGATTAAATCTGTGAGGAAACCAAAACAACACAAAATGGGAATCTCAGATGACAAGTGAAAGGTAAAAGTAAGTTATTAAAAGTGGAAGCAGGGAAAAGCTTTTTTGCCACCAACCATTCACGGCGACTACCTATTTTTGTGGATCTAATTCAAATCAAGTGGAATATTTGACCTACCCTCCAATTTGGGTGACTAACCAGGCGCGTGATCAGTGGACGTGAAGATTCGGCAAGGCTCTCTTGGCCTATTGGGGCCTATAAAATCAAGGGATTTGTGCTCATTGGGGTACACTGGAGTACATGTACAAGATACAACAATTTTAGAGATACAGAGGTTTGCGTATACGTGCAGAAGTCCTCACTTGCACTTGGTGGTTTCAAGCCTATTGTAGGAGCTACTCTGTAGTGTGTATACAGAGGGTAGGCTTCTCAGTGGAGGGCTATGAGCGCTATAGTGTAAGAGAGTAGCTTGGATTTATTTTCCTTTCTGCGAGTCAGTGTGTTGATTAATCCCTATTCTCTTGAGAAATTCTACCGTTTGTATTGTTCTGAGTTAGACTGCATGTAATTAGCCCCTTAAGCTGATGAGAAGATTCTGAGCATTGAGCTTATTTATTTCTAGGATGGCATGTTAGCCTTCTAAGCCTGCACTTTTGAGCATTTGACCAACCTTGTAATCATCTGAATCAAATCAAGAAGTGATTGGTCTTCCTTGGTCATTTGTTGTCCATATTTTCTGAAGCATTTACCATTCTGTACAATTCTTGTTGTCTGCCTGCTCACAGAAATGTTAAAGGGTATACTTCCCTAAAGAGAACCCCCCTTGAGTAGGTGACGTACTGGACGTGTTTAATCTTCATTCTCTACCTTTGTTAAAAGCGGTGGACGTGTTTAATCTTCATTCTCTACCTTTGTTAAAAGCGGATACCCCAGTACCTCCTCTACAGTTTGGCACGCCCGGTGGGACCTTTGCATTTCTGTGAGAGGTGTTTTGCCCTATTGCAATTGCAAATAGGTACATGACCCATACACGAGTAGATAAGGAATCTCTTCGTGTTCGGAGGAGCCTTAACAAGTTAGCAATAACCACGGCTAGTAACTCTACCTCCCCTCTGTCCTCCCTAAATTTATCTATTGATTTGGGTGCGACACCATTGTCAAAAGAGGGGTATAGGAGAACTCTAGACTTCTCCTCAGATACGTCCGAAGAAACACCAGTACAGATGGAGGATCTCTCTCATTTGCTCTCCAGATTAAATATCAAATTCCCTACCTTCAAGGGACAAGCTTATGAGGATGCTGATGATCATGTGAGGAGATTCATCTCTTTATGCCGTGGAAGAGGCTTGCAAAATAGAGAGGATGCAATGCTGGCACTTTTTCCATCCACATTGGAGGGTCTTGCGGATAAATGGTATAGTCAATATGCAGATGGCCATTTCACTACATGGGAGGCTTTGAAGGCGGCATTCTCACAGACATTCCGACCAAGTGATTCCTCGGAAAGAGCTCTAGATCAGCTAGAGAATTTGAAGCTAAGACCAGGTGAATCCTTTCATGAACTTCACACTAGAACAAAAGCACTTGTTGCACGTCTGCCACATGCTCCAGGTGACTTTTTGGCTAAAAAGTGGATAGAGAAGGCTCTACCAAGGTCATCTCAACAGAAGCTTCGTGAGTCCCTTAGATTGGATGCCACCCTCAATGATTTTGTTGCAGTGGCATCACACATTGAAGAAGCAAGGCAACATTTTGAGGGGGATACACAACAAAAGTATGCTGCAGATCTGGATCCTATTGAGCAACTAAGGAGGGAACTGGAAGCATTGAAGATGCAACAAAATCAACAAGAAGAGAAGGTCTTGCCACCACTGCGTCGCACTGATGATGAAGTAGCTCAACTTCGCCGTGAGTTAGAAGATTTGAGGACCACTCAGGATATAAGGAGACAAATTTGGTGCACGATCTGTAACAACAATGGACATTCCAATGCTAATTGTCCCAATAAGGTAAGCTGTCAATTTTGTGGGAAGGATGGGCATGAAGCCAGAGATTGCTATTACCTCAAGGGTACACAGCAGAGAGGTAACCCTCAAACTTTGGATTCATACTATGATAGCACTTCAAATACATCTAATAGAGAGGAGAATAGGCTTGCAAAGCCTAGATATAATAGACCCTTGATGTGCTATCGTTGTGGTGAATATGGTCACATGCAAAATAGGTGTTCCCTCCCAGAAGATGCACCTCCTTGTCAACATTGTCCAGAGGCCAAGGATCATTATACCAAAGATTGCCCAAGAGGTCGTCCTGCTCCAATTCACATGATTGCAGTCTCTCCACATGAAAAAGGAAAAACCACTCAGACTTATGCTGTTTCATCCTCTGCTATGCCCATGATGACTAGAGCTAGGCAAGCAGCTGCAACCTAGAGAGATGAACGACAAAGATTTCAGGATAAAGAGGAAGAAAAGAAGTCTGGATGGAAGGACCAAGTGGAAATTGAAGGAGCTTATGAAGAAATGACTACTTCTCTAAAGGGCCAACCAACAAGACTACAAGAAAACACTCAGGAGGTAAACATTGAACAGATCTTGAAAGGTATTCATCACAAGGTTAGTCTATATGAACTTATAAGGATGGATTCAAAAATAAGAAGTGACTTACTGAAGATTATACACTCTGCTCACTTGGTCCAATCACCTAGTATAGATGGTTTCATGGTTGATTTTCCCCCTGCACCCTTAGCAGACTACCAAAACTCAAGATTATCTATTTGTATAAAGGATGAAACTCTCACAGGTGTGATCATAGATGGAGGCTCTGGTATCAATTTAATGCCAGATTTTACAATGAAGAAGCTGAAATTGAACCCCACCAAGTTGGCACCATTCACGGTTACATTGGCAGATCAACATCGGGTTGCACCACTGGGCATTATTGAGAAGGTACTGATGGTAGTACAGGGCTGCCATTTTGTTCTAGATTTTGTTGTTATTGCACTTCCACAGGAGACTTCTTACCCTCTACTCCTGGGGAGACCTTGGCTGAGACAAGCAAAAGCTTTGCAAGATTGGGGAAAAAATAAACTATGGATTTCAACAAATACCAATAGCCAACTGCAACTACATTTGGAAGAAGGATTCGACTCAGGAAAATCTACTGGATATACTGTGGACACTCAGGTAATGCCCTCTCTACCCCAAGAAGAGGATACATTGTTAAATTGGATGATGGGAAGTGCAGAATGTTGCACAGTGGAGATTAATGAAATTGAGGAAGAAGTTGCAGATAAGGTAATTACAGGAAAGGGCACAAAGCGAAGGTGGAATAGATCTTGAATACATTTTGTCCAACCTTACCCCTACTTGCCCAAATGGGTTCCTTGTAAATTCGACCAAGGAACCCAATGACGAGTAAAGGACTGGATGCTCCTTTACCCATCCAAAGTAACTTATCTCTTAAGAATAGAGCCGAGGAATTAACTACAAATTATTAGCCTACTTCCCTTAGGTCAATAATTCTTTCATTTGGGAAAGACTAAAAACCACCTCAAATTTCAAGGGAAGACAATGACTCAAACAAAGATGTAGTATTGGATTTTTGGAAATGACAAGACTTACATCAATTGAAAAACACCCCTGAAGCCTACCAAGTCTTAGAGTCAAGCTTGTCCCTTGGGCCAAAGGCTTATAACTGGTGGATGAACTTCAAGGAATCCCAAAGGATTCTTGAGACTTGGAATTAATTTGAGGAACTCTTAAAAAAAGAGTTCCTCATAGAGAATGAGGACAAACAAAACTTGGAAGAGTGGGACAAGGTCCTTCAACGAGGATGCCCCCTCTCCTTGTATATTTCTCATTATCAAGAAATAGCTCTCAAACTTCAAAACCTAGATGATTTCCATAAAGTTAGAGGTTTCATATGTGGCTTTGATAAGCAAATTGAACATGAAGTTGTTGGAAGTGAGGTAGGCCCTTAGGCTCATGTCACAGGTCCATGGTTCCATAGTTCCAGTCATGTACAACATTAATTCCAACAATCTTCCATATTGACAAAACATGAACATACCACAACTTAATCATACAGATGATGAGATAAAGATAGAGAAAGAATAGACGACATGTGTGAGTTGTTACGTAAGCCATCGCTTACTCATAGTATCATATATACCAATGTTCAATGTACAATGTGGGAGCATATCTCTCAACCACTCTATGTGATGAGAAATAGATGAATGAGTGAATGTACAATGTAACAAACATATTCAGATGTATGGGTAGTAATCTGAATATACATGAGATGTGTGACCTTATAGGTTATAGAAGAGTGAATATGAGTGACTGAAAGAGGAAGGATCAGTGTGAAACTGATAGTCAACAAACCCTCATCTGAACTTAGGCTATGGAAGACCCTAAGTTAGATACGTGTGTGAAAAGATCACATACTTAAAAAGTAGCATAGAATACTAACAAGTTTGCTGCTAGAAATCTTCAAACTCATGTGAACACACCTTCTCAAACACCTCATCAAAATATGCATAAAGCATATATGTACTGATTCTCTTGTACCTATGCCGAATAGGACTCCTCCTGATATGAACGCCACGGCCTCCATAAACTTCAAGTAGTACCTGTGTGCATAAAGAGAATATGTACCTGAATACTTAACATAAGATGTAAATCTTATGTTAACCACCATCCAATGTCTTTGAAGTAGCCCGACATCTTCTTTGTAGAAGACAGTCTTCAACCCGATATCTTCTTGTAGAAGATAATCTTCAAATACACCATGTAGATGGCACCATCCAATGTCTTTGAAGTAGCCCGACATCTTCTTGTAGAAGACAATCTTCAACCTAATATCTTCTTGTAGAAGACAATCTTCAAATACACCATGTAGATGGCCGATCCTCACCTTCAAGCTGCTAATGACCAAGTCTTCTTGCCATGAACAAGAGATAACCTCCTCTCCATGAGGTAGAGTGTGAGCACACCCTTCATCTTCTCCAAGAAGAATCACCAAGAAGAACTCCATAGCTGCTCCTCAACATGCTTCAAGTTAGCATCATGGCTGCCCCATGTGCTAGAAGAAACACCACCTCTATTGAGGTCCAAGCTCTAGAAAACTTGTGTTGATCCTAGGTGAAGGATATCTTGAAGTGACCCTAGAATCTTGTTTTATAGTATTTTATCCATGAAAAGCTCTTCTCCAAAAGCAAATAAAACACTAGCGATCGCTATAGAATAAAAAGCTCTATCGCCCGTCCGTCGTCTCTCATCACTACACGATTCTATCTTTGAAGTTAAAGCAAAAGCATGTTTTTAAAAAAACCTTCTTCGCAGCTACGCTGTTTGGGATTCGAACTCGGACGAGTTTGTTTGGAGTCTTGAATTCCAGCCACTGCGCTAACACGCTTTTGTTCTAGAAAAAGTACTTTAAAATTTATAGAATCTTATTGCGCCTAGCTTCTTTTCTTGTTTGCCAAGAAAGACTAAGAACAAAAACAAGGTCTTGGACAAAATGGACCAATTGCACATTGTTTTCCAACAATCCCCCCTTCAATGTCATATTGGTACAATCTAGAATGGATATGCAAACTGTCACAAGCTTCAAATAGCCTATCACAAGCTTCAAGCTTGTACTTCTGACACTTCAGAACTTTTTCTTCAAAACTGAATTTGACTCTTCTTCAAAAAACTTGAACTTGCTGAATATGAACCATAATACCTGAGAAAATATGCAAAGTAGATATCCAATAGTGTTCTCATCAAGCAATCACTGCTTGACAACAAATATAGCATGAACTATCTCCGAACTTGCTATCTCTTGTCTTCAAAAACCTGAAAACATACACTAGGATCCATATACTTGCATTTACCTTCAAAAAAGGTTTCTCAATGTACTTCTGCTGTGTCATATAAATACACTAAACAAAATCAGGAACTGAATCTTAGAACCTGTGACTGAAAACTCACAACTTAGTGCATTATGAACACTGCTGGTTCATCTTTGACTGCACTCAAGTCATGTCAACTCAACTCAATTGAAATCAATTGAAATATGAGTCAAAAAATCTATGATGTCATCATGTCTTCATCCTTTAAATCCTTCATACCTCTTTCCTTCAGAACCTGGTATAAACATATATGTGCGCACTTTTGAAATATACCTTTCTGAAATATCAAGCTTCTCTTCAATAGAACTCTGGAACCTTCTCCTGAATAGGAACATCCTAACAGGAACTTTCTCCAAACATTCTTCTTCTTCCTTCTTCTTACAAAGATGGAACATAAAGAGAACCTGACAAAGGAAATATAGGAATACCTGAAATAGGAATACCTGTAGGTATGAATTTGCTTCTTTTACATATGGCTGAAAATAAGTCTTCATGTTTCATCACCCCCCTGGATGACTTAACACTAGTATCCAAAATTCTTCAAATATATTAGACTTTATGAAATGTGGAACGTCTTCCTTCTTTCAATAAATCTGATCTTCAGGGATCAATACGTGTATCTGGAACAAAATCTCTGAACCCTTTTTATTAGCACTGCAGTTGCTAATAGCTTTCACTGTAAGTCTTCAACTTCCCATATTGTAAGAATAAGGTTAGTTGATCCTAACATAACAAAACCTTGCTGAAAGCATTTTAGGATTCATAACCTTTTGTAACATAACAAGTTCTATCTCTCTGCAACACAAATATGATAGAATCTGAATCTTTGACTTACTTCTTCCAATGTTAAGAATCTTCACGAACAAAGGATAGACAACTGAATCATAAATACTCAAGATCATACAAGATCTTCAAGATCAATGATCTCTCCTGTGTAGAATCTGCTCTTATCAAACCTTCATGTCTGAATGTTTGATTTGCTACCTGAATGTCTCTAAGTGTCCATGCTTCTCAAAAAGTTGTAAAACTCCTCTTCAAACAAATCCTTCCCAAGAATTTGTAATTCCTACTTGAAACATAAGTGGACAAAACTTCTCACCTTGAGAACTCCAAAAGCTGCAAGTTGATACTTCATAACTTTTCATATTCTACCCGGGTGAAATGTGATAGTACCTGCTTGATTTTCTTTTGGCTAACTCCACTTCTCAATCAAGTAATAGGATCTGATGGAACACATTTTTGAATACAAACATGTATCCAAAAAATCAAAACAATCAAAACAATCATAGAAAGTAGATTCTTCAACTGACTGGTACATCAACAAGATTCTGAATTTTCTGGAGTTTTCTGAAAATACTGAATATGAGGTAACCTTTCCAAATATAAGACCTAAACCCAAGTCTTCAACATCTGCTACAAAAAAACTCTTTTACCTTAAGAGAGTTAGATAAAGAAGAAATATACTTCTCTGCAACTTGTCATATACAAAGTAGCTCTGTATTGACACTCCAAGAATTCTTTGAGGGAACATATAAGCTGCCTGCTTAAAAAGCTTCAACATAACTCATACACATATGAGTGCTTTTGTTTCTCTCAATGCAATTCTTTGTCTACTAAATCAAGACCAAGTGTAATGGAAAACAAGAAACTGCTTCTTCTTTAAACAAGATGTTCTCGTAGACTTGTCTTTGGATTGTTGAGGAAGCACTCACGAATTTGACATACAGACAGACATAAAAGGAAAAGAAAAAAAAAAGGAAGCGGAATCTTCAGAAAATCAAAAGCCTCAGTTGTACAACGTGCAAAATCAGTCCGTCAATCAGTGCACAATAAACCGCGGTGTGCACATAATGTGCGCATAATGCTCGCTGTTGAGCCCATAAAAGTCATGTTGGTCAAAGTCAACTGTAGTCAAAGTCAACGGTCAAAGTCAACTGGTCAAAGTCTACAAGGTCAAAGGTCAAAGTCAATAGGTGCAAAGTCAAAGTGCAGGTGTCAAAGTGCACAGGTGGTGCATAAGTAATTGTCCACAAAGGGTAAATCGGAGAAAGTGGGTTGCAGGTTGCAGAGGTATTTTCTCTAATTGCCCCAAGTTCAAAGTGTGTTTTAAAGTGTTTTGGAAGGTTCAGGTGAACCCCCCTTATGTGCAAAAGTGAAGAATTAAAAGGAAATGTGAAGGCATGTGAAGCGGCAAAAGTGTACGCACAGGTGAAAGAATGGCCCCCCATTAAAATTTTTGGTTTTAGACTAAAGTCACTACAGGACAAAACAGTGAGTAGTTGGCTGCCACTTGTGAGAGCAATCTTGGAACATCAAAGTGAGCACCAAGATTCACTTGCAGTTAGGAGCGTACGTGATCGACACACTCAAATCAAGGAAGAACCATTCTTGGACCAAGGTTAGAGTAAGCAAGAGAGCATAGGCTAAAGGGGAGTAAGAGAGAGAAGTGCAAGGGTCACCTGAGTACGTCGCACAGAAGTAGAAGTGCAAGGTGCATAGAGAGTGACCAGGGATTTTGGTGCAGAGAAGTGCTAAGCTATAGTTTCCCCAAGTATCTCAAGGTCCTTTGGTAGTGCACGCTTGCCGACAGCAGGTATTCACTCCTCCCCCTTTGTGGAAGCTTGGTGCAAGGTGTGCACAAGGAGAAGCTTGAAGCAGGTGGAGGTCTGTTGCAGAGGAGGTCGGCAGCAAGAGGACATTGGGATATTGGATATTTTGTAATTGGGCACTCTGTGGGTTTGTGCACAGAGGTATTGGTGTATCTTGTATTTCAAACATTGTACTTTTCTTACTGTAATCAAACGGCAGAAACTTCCAAGGTGTATTTTCTCTTTTGGTCTTTTCATTTTCTCCTACAAACCCTCAAACTCCTTCTTGTCAAAGAATCCCCCAACACTCGCATAACGTGAATTAAAGAATGGGAGCGTGGAAGAGCGCAGAAGAAAAAAGTGTATATATACACCAAGGATTGAAGGACCCGGATGATGCTAAGGATGAGATGATGAGACAGAGAGAATATGAGGAAGTGAGAAGACGCCAGAGATCGCGTATGTATGACTGAAGTGAGAGTGAGTGAGAAGTTCTCAGAAGACGCCATAGATCGCGTATGTACAGATGAATAACAGAAACCTGGAATGTCAGGTATTCATCTGAGAGAGATGGTAGTAAGAAACTACTCAGTGTAAGAGAGTTTCTACAGCTTGAGAAAGAAGAAGCCAAGCTTGTTTGTACACATCTTCTCTAATAGAAAACACATGTTCATGTGGAAGTTTGCACGCACTGTTCGCATGTGATGAATCTGAGTTTTTTGTGTTACAGTAGAAAGTTCATTAACCATTAACAGTTACAGTTTGTTACTAAACGTGTCCCTCGATACTCTCTCAGTAAACGAATGTCTCAGTCAAAGATATCTCAGTAAACGCATTTTCGATCAGTTATAGTTTTCTCAGAAAGTGATTTTCTGGTAGAACAATGAAGTATATCTCGCAGTAGAATTCGAAGCTTTGTATGAGAGATAGCTCATTTTGTAGCTAGACGTCTCTACTTTAAGCTGATTATAGTTTCCGGTGGAATGAATATGTACACACAGTACAAAGTCTAACCGGAAAGTGGCACTTTAGAATTGTGAAGTTTTCTTTAAACTTCAAGAAGAAGTTCATTCAGTGAAGGAAGCTGATGTATCACTTCCTTACTTCACATAAATTCATTTGAAGTAGTCACGAGCAGAATCGAAGTTCATTCCGATGATATTCCGGTAAAATTACGGTGACGTCCCAGTGATAGTCCGGTAAAGTTCCAGTGGAATTCAAGTCGCAGTTTAACACAGTTAAGTGACAGTAATCATGCTAAGCTACTGTTGATTACAGAGGTGTTCTATATCACTTTAGCTTAGCTCTCTATTCGGCGCCGCGGTAATTTCCGCAGGCCTGACAAGGTTCAAGCCTTTGTCGTGACGACCACCATCAGCGATATTAGAGCGAAAGTTTATCGCTCACAATTGGTATCAGAGCACAGGTTATTCATCACAATTGGTATCAGAGCAGGTTAGTTCCACGAGCGGCATCAGAGCCAAAAGACTCTCAAAGGCAACCTAAAGCAAACAAGAAGATCATGGAAGATCATGTCCAAATTGATAAGCTGGACAGAGATAATTATCCCGCGTGGGTAATGTGTATGGAAGCCTTACTTATGAGTAAGGACTTAATGATGTATGTGACCGGAGAAGAAAAGAAGCCGACCTTCGAAGATGATAGCCAACCGGAAAAAGAAGAGTTAGAAGCTTTGAAGCTGTGGCAAAAGAAAGATGTAACGGCAAGAGCCTACATTTACAACACTGTTTCAGATCATCTACTACCGCACATTAGAGGTCTGGAGAAAGCGGAGGACATATGGAGCGCATTGGAAGACCACTTCCAAAATACTACGAAAGCTAGAAAAGCTAGCTTATGGTCCGAGTTCACAACGTTCAAAAAGAAGCCGAGTCAAAGCATTAGTGACTACGTCACTAAAATGAAGGATCTAGCAGATAGTCTTGGATCCATAAAAGAAGATGTCGAAAATCACAGATTGATAGCGCAACTGCTAACAGGGTTGAGAGGAGACGAAAGGTGGAAACCCTTCGTACTCTCAACTGAACTTTCTTTGAATCACTTTGTACCAGATTTAAATCAGTTGCTTGGTTTGATGCTCACATATGAGCAAGACCTGAAAGGAGATGGAGACAAAGGACAAAGCTCTGCAATGTACATGAAGAACAAGAAGAAAGACAAAGGTAAGTCAAAAGATGAAGAAGAGTCGAGCGCTCATGCTTATTATGCTAGAGGTAAAGGCACCGGCAAAGCAAGAGGTTTTGGAAGAGGAAGAAGTAGTCAGAATACCAACAAGAAAGCTTGCTGGATTTGTGGACTAAGTAATCATCTGGCGCATGACTGTTGGCACAACCAACAGGGATCAAATCAAAATCAGAACAGTAATAGCAGAGGCAGAAGTAGAAGATATCAAGGTAACTTCCAAAAGGGTAGACAAAATCAAAGAGGAGGCTATGATAGAGGTGGAACAAGAGGTTGGGGACAGGGCCAATCCCACAACACCACCTACAACAACTACACAAATGACACACAGAATGAAAATCATACATCATTGGTGATGAACTCAATCAGCACATCTGATAACGAAGATCTAAAGGTATTTTACATTGACTCTGGATGTTCTAATCACTTGTCAGGAAACATAGAACTGATGTCAGAACTGGAAAAGGGAAGCTCGAGTCATACTGTTCAAACATGTGACAATACAAGACATAGCGTACATTCAATTGGAAAGGTGAAATGTAAGAGTGGAGCAGATTTGCTAACTAATGTTTTGTATGTTCCGACAATACCAAAAAATCTGATTAGCGTGGGACAGATAGTTGAGAAAGGTTTTCAGGTCAGATTTACAAACAAAGGGGTATTTGTAGAAGATCCCGAGAACGGATATAATCAGACCGTCTCTGTTAAGAAAGAAGGAAGACTCTTTACTTTAAGAGTACAAGGGAACATTGGCCAAGCGTTGCTCACATATGATGAAAAGGTGATTACAAAACTTGATCTCTGGCACAAGAGATTAGGTCATTTCAATGAAAAAGGAATCAAAGCTATGATAGCGAATCAGTCTATACTGGGATTATCGAACGTACAGAACCAACATATGATTCACAAATGCGAAGCTTGTCAGATGGGAAAAGCCCACAGGTTACCTTTCCAGAAGAAAGGATTCAAACATGATGGTGTGCTAGAACTCATACATACAGATGTATGGGGACCAACAAAAGAAGGATCAATCAGCGGATCAAGGTATTATGTCCTTTTCATTGATGATGCAACAAGATGGATAACTCTTTATGTTTTTTTGAAAGAGAAATCAGAAGTGTTTGGAGCTTTCAGACATTTTCATGCATATGCTGAAAGACTCACAGGTCAAAAGCTTAAAAGACTGAGGTCTGATGGAGGTGGAGAATACTTCTCCCGAGAGTTCAATGATTATCTTTGGAATGCAGGTATCAAGAGAGAAATAACCTGCAGGTATACACCACAACAAAACGGTATAGCAGAAAGAAGGAACCGAACTCTAGTCGAGTTTGCACGAGCTATGTTGAAAGAAAAGAATTGTCCAGATTATCTTTGGGCTGAAGCCGTAAATACAGCTACATACTTGGTAAATAGATTACCGTGTACAACGTTAGAAGGAATGACCCCTTATGAAGCCTGGTGGGGAAAGAAGCCAACACTTGATCATTGTAAAGTGTTTGGATTAGTCGTTTATGCTTATATACCGTCTCAACTGAGACATAAGCTTGAACCGAAAGCAGAGAAATATGTGTTCGTCGGATATGATGAAAAGCAGATGGGTTACAGGTTATGGAGTCCTCTAACCAAACAATTTACTGTTTCCAGAGATGTAACATTTGATGAACAGAATAGCTGGTATGCAGATCGGAGTCATACAGTTGAAGAATTTGAAGAAGAGATAAAAAGAAAAGAGAAAGGTAAATCAATCGTACATGTTAATAAAGATGAAGATTATATGCAGGCAAGTACGTGCAAGACCGGATCAGGTATGAGAAACGAAGATGAAGACGTGTATTCAGATACACACGAAGAATACGAGCTAAGGAGGTCAAACATAGTAAGAAGACAACCGGAAAGGTACTCGTATGATACATCATATATAACTCAGAAAGATTATGCATATATGGTCAAAGATGATGATGAACCTCAGAGCTATGATGAAGCTAAAGGCAAGAAGCAATGGGAAGAAGCAATGGAAGAAGAATTCAGCACACTAGAAGAAAACAAGACATGGGAACTTGTTCCGAAACCAAATGGTAAGAAAGTAATCGGAAATAAATGGGTTTTCAAAGTTAAGAAACTTGCAGATGGAAGGATAGCCGGACATAAAGCAAGACTGGTTATCAAAGGCTATGCTCAGACGCATGGCATAGACTATGACGAGACGTTTAGTCTGGTGGCAAAGATGTCAACCATAAGGACAGTGATTGCTATAGCAGCATCAAAAGGATGGAAGCTAAGTCAACTAGATATAAAGAATGCATTCCTGAATGGATATATATCAGACGAAGTCTACATGGAACAACCAGAAGGTTTCGTAAATTCCAGATACCCAGAACATGTGTGCAGACTAAGAAAAGCACTTTATGGACTGAAGCAAGCTCCAAGAGCTTGGAACTACAGACTTGTGAAGTATCTCAATGAACTTGCATACCAAAGTTCGAATGCAGATGCAAGTCTACTCATCAAAAGAACAGAAGAAGGAATGATCTACATTTGCATTTATGTAGACGACATAATAATTACAGGTACCTCAGATGCAAGAATCACAGAGGTGAAGAAACTGCTCGAAAAGGAATTCAAAATCAGTGACCTGGGAAAGTTATCATACTTTCTAGGCATGGAAATCACATATACAGATCATGGTGTATATGTTACGCAAAAAGGGTATCTCCTAAACTTATTGAAGAAATTTAATATGGAGAACTGCAGAGAAGCTTCAACACCGCTTCAAGTAAATCATAATCTCAGTAAATATGATGGTACAGAGTTCAAAGATATGAAGAAGTATCAGTCGTTAGTAGGAAGCTTAATTTACGCTACGCTAACAAGACCGGATCTCAGCTATCCGGTGGGAGTTCTTTCACAGTTTATGCATTGTCCGACAGATCAACATTGGGTTGCAGGACAAAGAGTTCTTAGATATATCAAAAGAACTATAAAGGAAGGATTATATTATCCTTTTACATCAGATATAAAGCTGAGAGCATTCAATGACTCAGACTGGGCAGGAAGCCAAGATGACAGAAGATCGACACATGGGTATATGATATACCTAGGAGATAAGCTGGTAAGCTGGTGCTCAAAGAAACAGCATACAGTAGCTTTATCGTCAACAGAAGCTGAATACAAAGGACTCATAGAAGCAGCGAAAGAAGTAATATGGATGCAGACCTTGCTCAAAAGCATGAGTTGATCAAGGTGTACCTATCATACATGGAGACAATATGAGCTCTCTATATCTTGTAGCGAATCCGGTGTTTCACGCAAGAACAAAGCACATAGAAATTTAGTATCATTTCCTGAGGGAAAAGGTACTGCAGAAGGAGATAGAAATAGTCTACACTCCTACGAAAGATCAGATAGCAGATACCTTGACAAAAAGCTTGGATGGAACAAAGACAAGCAGATTCAAAGAAATGGTAGGTATAAAAGAAAGAAAGATATATGAAAGACCGGAAGAGGTCAAATTAGTGATTGAGGGGGAGCTGTTGAGGAAGCACTCACGAATTTGACATACAGACAGACATAAAAGGAAAAGAAAAAAAAAAGGAAGTGGAATCTTCAGAAAATCAAAAGCCTCAGTTGTACAGTGTGCGAAATCAGTCTGTCAATCAGTGCGCAATAAACCGCGGTGTGCGCATAATGTGCGCATAATGCTCGCATAATGTGAATTAAAGAATGGGAGCATGGAAGAGCGCAGAAGAAAAAAGTGTATATATACACCAAGGATTGAAGGACCCAGATGATGCTAAGGATGAGATGATGAGACAAAGAGAATATGAGGAAGTGAGAAGACGCCAGAGATCGCGTATGTATGACTGAAGTGAGAGTGAGTGAGAAGTTCTCAGAAGACGCCATAGATCGCGTATGTACAGATGAATAACAGAAACTTGGAATGTCAGGTATTCATCTAAGAGAGATGGTAATAAGAAACTACTCAGTGTAAGAGAGTTTCTACAGCTTGAGCAAGAAGAAGCCAAGCTTGTTTGTACACATCTTCTCTAATAGAAAACACATGTTCATGTGGAAGTTTGCGCGCACTGTTCGCATGTGATGAATCTGAGTTTTTTGTGTTACAGTAGAAAGTTCGTTAACCATTAACAGTTACAATTTGTTACTAAACATGTCCCTCGATACTCTCTCAGTAAACGAATGTCTCAGTCAAAGATATCTCAGTAAACGCATTTTCGGTCAGTTATAGTTTTCTCAGAAAGCGATTTTCCGGTAGAACAACAAAGTATATCTCGCAGTAGAATTCGAAGCTTTGTATGAGAGATATCTCATTTTGTAGCTAGACGTCTCTACTTTAAGTTGATTATAGTTTCCGGTGGAATGAATATGTACACACAGTACAAAGTCTAACCGGAAAGTGGCACTTCAGAATTGTGAAGTTTTCTTTAAACTTCAAGAAGAAGTTCATTCAGTGAAGGAAGCTCACGTATCACTTCCTTACTTCACATAAATTCATTTGAAGTAGTCACGAGCAGAATCGAAGTTCATTCCGGTGATATTCCGGTAAAATTACGGTGACGTCCCAGTGACAGTCCGATGAAGTTCCAGTGGAATTCAAGTCGCAGTTTAACACAGTTAAGCGACAGTAATCCTGCTAAGCTATTGTTGATTACAGAGGTGTTCTATATCACTTTAGCTTAGCTCTCTATTCGGCGCCGCGGCAATTTCTGCAGGCCTGACAAGGTTCAAGCCTTTGCCGTGACGACCATCATCAACGATATCAGAGCGAAAGTTTATCGCTCACAATGGTATCAGAGCACAGGTTATTCATCATGGATGTAGAGGATAAAATAGGAAAAGTATATGGAAAATATATGAGAAAAGGAAGCCTTACTTTTCTTTTGGAAATGATGGTCTTTCTTCTTCTGCATCTTTCTTCCACCTGATGATGTCAACATCTTCAAGCTTCTCTTCCATACCTTTTGTTCTCTTCATCTTGAAGTAATAAACACTCTTGACTTCTTTGAATGAACTTTTCTCTTCCTCTAATGCTAAGAGTAAGAGATAAAACAAACACGGTATACAAATGGAAGTGAATATAGAATCATGTTTTATCATCTCCTCATATCTCTGAATAAACATTTTGCTTCAAATGTCTGAAACGACTATATTCACCAATCGTGGTCTGAATGATGAATTGCCCTTCTAGAGTTACCTTCTCTAGATACATTTGTACCTTGATATCCAACCAACTTACAACAAAAAATTGGCTGAAAACAAAACTCATCTCATTTTCACATTTGTCTTCTTAGATGAGCCTTCTTGCCATGAAAGAGATCTTCTCAAAACTCTCTAGAAAAACCTCTAGATACCTGTTTTGATGTAGCCTTTAACTTTCAAAAAATGAAAGTGTATAAAAGCATTTCTTGAATTTCTTCAAATCTCTTCATAACTGCTCTTCTAAGACATAACCTGCAAATGATAATCTGATAGTAAAAATTGATACCTGTGATTTGATGTTGATCTGATTTCTTCATCTTCTCTAAACCATTGTTCTTCCTTGAATTTGAAGTAGTCTTCTCTTCATCAAGTTTGGGTCTTTAAATAATACTTTTGTAAAGTATTTGAATACTCTTCCAAAAATATTTGGCTGCTAACAGATCATCAACTTCATACTCCACACTGATGAATACACATGTAACTGAGTTGTCAAATTCTCAAATCTCTTACTCATCTAGATTAAGTGTGTATGTCAAATGTCAAATGTTAGAAGATGCTTTCAAATCATATGTTGTAAATCTGGAAGTCTGGGAACCTGGGATTATGAATGAGCCTTAATGCATTGATGCCAAAGACCTAAAGTTCTGAAACCAAAACCTTAGTGCTCTGATACCAAATGCCTAGAGCTCTGATACCAAATGTTGGAAGTGAGGTAGGCCCTTAGGCTCATGTCACAGGTCCATGGTTCCATAGTTCCAGTCATGTACAACATTAATTCCAGCAATCTTCCATATTGACAAAACATGAACATACCATAGCTTAATCATATAGATGATGAGATAAAGATAGAGAAAAAATAGACGACATGTGTGAGTTGTTACGTAAGCCATCGCTTACTCATAGTATCATATATACCAATGTTCAATGTACAATGTGGGAGCATATCTCTCAACCACTCTATGTGATGAGAAATAGATGAATTAGTGAATGTACAATGTAACAAACATATTCAGATGTATGGGCAGTAATCTGAATATACATGAGATGTGTGACCTTATAGGTTATAGAAGAGTGAATATGAGTGACTGAAAGAGTTAGGATCAGTGTGAAACTGATAGTCAACAAACCCTCATCTGAACTTAGGCTATGGAAGACCCTAAGTTAGATACGTGTGTGAAAAGATCACATACTTATAAAGTAGCATAGAATGCTAACAAGTTTGCTGCTAGAAATCCTCAAACTCATGTGAACACACCTTCTCAAACACCTCATCAAAATATGCATAAAGCATATATGTACTGATTCTCTTGTACCTATGCCGAATAGGACTCCTCCTGATATGAACGCCACGGCCTCCATAAACTTCAAGTAGTACCTGTGTGCATAAAGAGAATATGTACCTGAATACTTAACATAAGTTGTAAATCTTATGTTAACCACCATCCAATGTCTTTGAAGTAACCCGACATCTTCTTTGTAGAAGACAGTCTTCAACCCGATATCTTCTTGTAGAAGATAATCTTCATTTACACCATGTAGATGGCACCATCCAATGTCTTTGAAGTAGCCCGACATCTTCTTGTAAAAGACAATCTTCAACCTAATATCTTCTTGTAGAAGACAATCTTCAAATACACCATGTAGATGGCCGATCCTCACCTCCAAGCTGCTAATGACCAAGTCTTCTTGCCATGAACAAGAGATAACCTCCTCTCCATGAGGTAGAGTGTGAGCACACCCTTCATCTTCTCCAAGAAGAATCACCAAGAAGAACTCCATAGCTGCTCCTCAACATGCTTCAAGTTAGCATCATGGCTGCCCCATGTGCTAGAAGAAACACCACCTCTATTGAGGTCCAAGCTCTAGAAAGCTTGTGTTGATCCTAGGTGAAGGATATCTTGAAGTGACCCTAGACTCTTGTTTTATAGTATTTTATCCATGAAAAGCTCTTCTCCAAAAGCAAATAAAACACTAGCGATCGCTATAGAATAAAAAGCTCCATCGCCCGTCCGTCGTCTCTCATCGCTACGTGATTCTATCTTTGAAGTTAAAGCAAAAGCATGTTTTTAAAAAAACTTTCTTCACAGCTGCGCCGTTTGGGATTTGAACTCGGACGGGTTTATAGAGATTCGGACTCTAGCCACTGCGCTAACACGCTTTTGTTCTAGCAGGAGTACTTTAAAACTCTATAGATGCTTATTGCGCCCAGTTTCTTTTCTTGTTTCCCATGAAAGACTAAGAACAAAAACAAGGTCTTGGACAAAATGGACCAATTGCACATTGTTTTCCAACAGAAGTGAAGAGAAGTGCTCCTAAAACTTTAGAGGACACTATAAAGTTAGCACATATTGTTGGAAGGTGTATTTTTGATGTAAAAAATTAGTAAAAAGCCAAAAAACTTGTAAAATATTTATGCAATGGTTGCAAAAATAAGGAAGAGTCTTCCTTATGTAGTTAAGGACCTCATGTAATTTTTGTAGAATTTTTAGAAACTCTTAGATAGCATATTTTTAGAAAATTAGAGAAAAAGACCTAATTTCAAGTGTGAAAAGGGACACTTGAAAATGTATATAAGTCAATTTTCTCTAATTTGGAGAGGTTGGTTAGTCATTTGCTCAAGCTATCAATAGAGAAGAGAGAGTTTCTGCAAAAATCGTGTTTTCTCCTGTTGAGTGTATTTTCTTTGATGTGAGAGCTTGTTTCTTGTTTAATCATGGAGATTTGTGAGTTACATTTGTTTATTACTGAGTGAGTTGTATGAAGGAAGAGGTTTACTGATGTAATGAATGGAAAAGGATTGAAGAAAGTTCCAGAATTGTGAAAATCGTCTGAATGTACAGAATCGCGATTGTCTCGTTTCTGTGATACAGGTGATATTTTTCAATTTTGAGTTCATATTTGTATTCTGCTGATAAAATAGCATGGTTTTGACACAAAGATCATAGAAAATGATGGAGATTTGCCTTAGATATGGTAAACCCTAGATTTTCTCTTCATCTTCAATTTTTCTCAGCAATCCAGCTATTAATCTCTTATTTCCTTGAATCTATTATCTTGAAGGGGCTGTGGTCTTATGGATATTCCTAGGATTGACAAAATAAAGATGATTTGTTGATTTTTTGTTACTTCATGATTGGAGAGGACAACTTGGAGTCCAAAACAAAACATTTTTGGAAGAAATAAAGCTGAGCTCACATAAGGAAGTCTTTTGTCAGGAGCCAAAAGCTCTAGGAGGGGAAGAATGTTGGAAGGTGTATTTTTGGAAAGTATTTTTGATGTAAAAAATTAGTAAAAAGCCAAAAAACTTGTAAAATATTTATGCAATGGTTGTAAAAATAAGGAAGAGTCTTCCTTATGTAGTTAAGGACCTCATGTAATTTTTGTAGAATTTTTAGAAACTCTTAGATAGCATATTTTTAGAAAATTAGAGAAAAAGACCTAATTTCAAGTGTGAAAAGGGACACTTGAAAATGTATATAAGTCAATTTTCTCTAATTTGGAGAGGTTGGTTAGTCATTTGCTCAAGCTATCAATAGAGAAGAGAGAGTTTCTGCAAAAATCGTGTTTTCTCCTGTTGAGTGTATTTTCTTTGATGTGAGAGCTTGTTTTTTGTTTAATCATGGAGATTTGTGAGTTACATTTGTGTATTACTGAGTGAATTGTATGAAGGAAGAGGTTTACTGATGTAATGAATGGAAAAGGATTGAAGAAAGTTCCAGAATTGTGAAAATCGTCTGAATGTACAGAATCGCGATTGTCTCGTCTCTGTGATACAGGTGATATTTTTCAATTTTGAGTTCATATTTGTATTCTGCTGATAAAATAGCATGGTTTTGACACAAAGATCATAGAAAATGATGGAGATTTTCCTTAGATATGGTAAACCCTAGAATTTCTCTTCATCTTCAATTTTTCTCAGCAATCCAACCATTAATCTCTTATTTCCTTGAATCTATTATCTTGAAGGGGCTGTGGTCTTATGGATATTCCTAGGATTGACAAAATAAAGATGATTTGTTGATTCTTTGTTACTTCATGATTGGAGAGGACAACTTGGAGTCCAAAACAAAACATTTTTTGGCGCCGTTGCCGGGGAACATTCCAAGAACTTCTTTGAAGTTGGACCTTTGCTGGATCTTCAGTTGATAATGGTAACCAACACAAGAACAAGGTAAAGCTCATCAATTAGGAAAAGTGCACATGAATAGGTAGATATCATTGTTTGTCTTTAGGGAAGAAGAAAGCAATGGATGTCTTGTAGAAGTGGAAGTGCTGAAATCTTTGTAAATTGATAGTTGCTCATCATATTGGTGAAGTAAAAGTGCAGGTGTGTGGAGGATTTGAGCCAAGAAGCTGAAGATGGAGGTAACTTGAATCTATTCTTGCATTTCTAGATTTCTTTTTGCCCAAGTACTAGACACCATGGGTGATCTTGGGAAGATAACATGGTGATATTAAGGAAAGGACAGTTAAAGTAGCTAGATGTAAGAATGAGGAATTCAATTGTTGACCAAATCTGAGCATTAATCTTGAGTTGTTCTGCATTTTGAAAAAATATATGATTGAGTTTATCTTTACAAAAATTGATTGCCTTTCATAACACTTTTTCATTTGAGAAACTTTCTTTGGTACTTTAGTGATAGCTAAGGACATAGAAACTCATAACCAATCAAGAACCATGGGATCAGCAGATCTCCAAAACCAGAAACCCTAAGTAAAGTGTTCTCCTTTATTTTTAGGGCAAAAATACCAAACAAATTCACAAAACCTATCAAAAATTATTAAACAAATTTCTTTTCTGGTTAGAAAGATGGAGTAAGGTGTTGTGGATAAGAGTGATTGTGGAGAAGTGAGAAAAGAAACCAAAAAAGGAACAAGAAATCAAAAAATTAGAAAACACGATTCTCTGCACAAAGTCGCGATTTTCTGAGGAAGATTGTGATTTTGGTGCAAAAGTTCAGGAATGGAGTGAATTACAAAGGAAAGAAGGAATTGAAGCAAAATAAAGAGAAAGAAAGTAAAAAAAAAAAAATAATAGAGATTAAAAAAAAAAAAAAAATCCCAAAAAACCAGAAAATTAGAAAACACGATTCTCTGAACAGAATCGCGACTTTCTGAAAAAAGTGATTGATTTTGAAATAACATTTTAAGTGAAAGTTGAATTGAAGTTGTTGAAGGGTCTTGAAGGTAATCAGGAAGAGAAAAATACTCAAATTGGCATAAAATCAAAAGTATGAAAAAACACGACTTTCTGTACAAAATCGCGACTTTCTGAGAAGTTGGTGGTGGGTGCAATAATTCAGGATTTGGGTAAGATCATCAAGGAGAGAAGGTATTGAAAGAAGGCAAGGACATAGAATACTCAAATTGCACAAGAAAAAATCTACAGAAAAAACACGATTCTCTACACAAAATCGCGATTTTCTATAAAGAAATTTTTTTTTTTGGAATATCTAGCAAATTTGAGTACATTGAGATAAGAAAGTGTAAAGGAGACCAGTAAGATTGAGTAAGTGAATTGGAACAAGGGAAAGAGTGTGGAAAATTGAAAATCACACAAAATCGCGATTTTTTGAGCACTATATAAACAGAAAATTGAAGAAAAAATTCATTAGAGAGTGAGAGTGAGGGAGAGAGAGAGTGAGCAGAGCTGCCGGAATCGCGATTTTCAGCAAACAGTGGCCTTTGGAACAATTTTCACCCAAGCAAGAAAGGTAAGAATCCTAACATCATTCTTGAGTACATATTTTTGGTTTTGAGTGAAAAATAACACCAAAAAATAGAAAAGATAAGAGGAGAACAGAATCGCGATTTTCTGATTTCTTGAGTTTTCTCTGAAAATCCTTAATTTTTGGTTTAGTTGCTTTATTGCATGTTAAAATTTTGATAAGGCGATTCTATAGGTGAAAAAATATTGAAAAATCAATATTTTGAAATTTTGTCAAAGACTGGACAAAATCGCGATTCTGAGTTTTAACTCAAAATCGCGATTATGTGAAAATTGCCATCAACATCGCGATTCCCAGAACGCGATTTTCATTAGAAAATCGTGTTTAACAATCTGTGAGCAATCACGATTGTCTGGGAACAAAATCGTGGAAAACACGATTTTGTGGTCAGAATCGTGAAAATCACGATTTTCACACAAAATCGTGAAAAACACGATTTTCAACAGAGAATCGTGAAAATCACGATTTTCACACAAAATCGTGAAAAACACGATTTTCAACAGAGAATCGTGAAAATCACGATTTTCACTTAAAATCGTGAAAAACACGATTTTCAACAGAGAATCGTGAAAATCACGATATTCACTCAAAATCGTGAAAAACACGATTTCCAACAGAGAATCGTGAAAATCACGATTTTCACACAAAATCGTGAAAAACACGATTTCCAACAGAGAATCGTGAAAATCACGATTTTCACACAAAATCGTGAAAAACACGATTTTCAACAGAGAATCGTGAAAATCACGATTTTCACTCAAAATCGTGAAAAACACGATTTTCAACAGAGAATCGTGAAAATCACGATTTTCACTCAAAATCGTGAAAAACACGATTTTCAACAGAGAATCGTGAAAATCACGATTTTCACTCAAAATCGTGAAAAACACGATTTTCAACAGAAAATCGTGAAAATCACGATTTTCACACAAAATCGTGGAAAACACGATTTTGTGGTCAAAATCGTGAAAATCACGATTTTCACTCAAAATCGTGAAAAACACGATTTTCAACAGAAAATCGTGAAATCATAAATTCCACAGAAAATTGTGGAAAAACACGATTTTATTCAGAAAATCGTGAAAATAATAAATTCCACAAAAAATCGTGGAAAAACACGATTTTATTCAGAAAATCGTGAAAATCATAAATTCCACAAAAAATCGTGGAAAAACACGATTTTATTCAGAAAATCGTGAAAATCATAAATTCCACAGAAAAAGTGGAAAAACACGATTTTATTCAAAAAATCGTGAAAATCCATAACCTAAGCAGAAAATTGTGGAAATAGGTGAATGATACTTAGGTCTGGAAATAAAATAAATACACTTTCTAAACAAGACCTAGCAAGGAAGGGAAAAGAGCCAGGAAGTAGTAAAAGATCAGAAGGAAGTTTAGGGCAAGAAAATAACATGGAAAACCTAAATGAAACAAATGAGTCAATAGAAACTGGGGATTTTAGAAACATCCTCAAATACATGTATACAAATAGGTTTGGAGCCTATGTATATCAGGATGGAATGCATAAATTCCTCATTAGATTGAGAAATTTAGAAGTTCCCCTGAATATAACCCCAGTAGCACAATTTAAGGATGGAAGATATGAAGATAGGCAAGGATGTGTATACATCCTCTCTCAAGACCCAGAAAATTCAAATGACCTAGGGCAATGTGCTGATAAGGGACCTTGGGAGCATAACATAGAACAAACAAATTTACCCAGGCCAAATGAAAACCACACTAGCAATGAACAACAACATGGGAGGAGGACACATATTTCCCCAAATCCCTTTGACAAGGAACCAGAGGGATACAATGACTTCCCACTTAGAAGAAGACCTCATTGGCAGCCTCAGGGTAGAATGCTTAGACCATACCAAGTAGCCAAATGCATGAAGAATCAATATGAAGGGTATTCAGATCCTCATGCTCATGCAGCAGAATTTAGACAACTAATTAGAGCTGAGGAAGTAGAGGATTACAAGGTGCAATTTGAGGCATTTGGACTAACCCTAACAGGACCAGCCTTATCTTGGTTCATTCCCTTGAGAAAGGAAATGTATCTGGACATTGAATCTGTTTTAGAAGCTTTCATTGGGGAATTTTCTAACTGGGATAAAACATAGTACATCCACATTAATACATAGTTTCAAACAACAAAAGGAGGAAAATGTTAGAGAAGCAGCTAGAAGATTTAAACAATACATTGATAGATGCCCAAGAGAGGAAGTACCTTCCATGGCAAAACAAGTATCCCTATTCATTGAAGGTTTGAGAAGTGCTCAACTAAGAACCCTAGTGTACTATAGGAGATGTCCTGACTTAGCAGCCTGTGTGAAGGAGGCAATAGACTTGGAGGACAACAGAGGTCAAGATCTGTTGGCATTGGATCAACCTAGATCATATGAAGACAAAATTCCTCCAGCAGAAGAATTGGCTCAGGCCATTGCTAAAGCCCTAGAGGTAAACACTAAAGCTAATCTGATTAACTCTAGGATAAACACAAACAAAAAATGTTACATTTGTGGAGAAAATCATCTGGCACAACAATGCCCATATCAGAAGCCTCCACACTTGCAAGATAGGAAGACACTCAAATATTGCACACTAGAGAGAAAATGGACAAACCATACCAGGGAGGAATGCTTCTATAACAAACAACCCGTCAAGGAAAGAGACTACATGGCTCAGAGGGAATCAGGTTATACTGAGCAACCAAGACCAGTGTTGGGACAACAGCCTCCTATTCCAACTAATGTGGTACCAGTCAAATATACACCCATAGACGAAGGAAATTCAAGATTCAGATCACCTTATAAGGAAGAGTATCAATGGAGTGAGGGACATCAGGAAGAATGGGAAGATTATGAAATAAGAGAACCTGAGCTTAGAGCCCTAGATTTGGGAAATGGAAAAATTGAAATGGACACAGCAACATTCATGTACATTACCAACAACTACATGTCCAATCAAAAACCTCAATTCAAAGGGGGACCAAAGATAACATGTTATAGGTGTGGGGGAGAGCATTTCATCAGAGACTGTCCACAACCTCCAACATTCAGGATAGAGGGAGCATACTGCAAGGATTGTGGCAGAGAACACCTGATCAAAGACTGTCCAAAAAATCCCCAAAAACAACAGAACACACCCAATAGCATACCACTAAAAACAGTCAATATTATGGAACAAGAGGAATTGAGTGACAATGATCAAGTTGGAATCAATGTAATAACAAGGGCACAAGCTAAGCAACAGGAAACAAATAAGGAACAAAGTGAAGGTTCAGCCTCAAAGGTGAAAAGGAATAAACAAAAAGGGAAGTGGGAAAAGAAAAAAAGAATGGGCAAAAACTTGGAAGAAGACAATAAGGAACAATCAAAAAGTACTCCTCCCCAAAACACTCAAAATCAGTATGAAATAGGACACTCTCAGAGTCTAGAAACCCTAATCAAAGCATATAAGGGAAAAATCCAAGAAGGACCAAGTCCTGCAGATCATGCAGTGGCTTATCCTATACCAGAGTTAGAGCAAGAAAGAATGCTAAAGTGCAAACAAATTATCCAAGAAACACAACTCAGATTAGGGGAAGAAGACAGTTCTCAGAGAACAATTGAACAAATTGAGAAAACAAGAACATGGAAAAGCGTTAACAAAGAGGAAAATCCACAATTAACATTCCAAATGATCATAGATGAACAATGTAGCATTACATGTCATACAACATGGGAAAACTTGTTGAAACAAAATCCTCACCTACAAAACAAAATAAATAAAGGGGAAACAATACCTGGAAACCTTCATTCACCAACACAAGAATTAGAGGAATTATGGTATATTCCTATTGATAAAATAGGAGGATATTGTGAAGGAGAAGAAGGGAATTCAACCCTAAAATTACAATATGGAAAAAATTCAGCTAAAGCCATTTTGGATAGTGGATCAGGAGTGGCCATAATGACTAAACAAACTTGGGAGAAATGGGGAAGAAATGAATTACTACCCACTAAGATGAGGTTACAACTTGCAGATGGGCATATAGAAAAACCCCTAGGAATTTGGGAGAAAGTGATTGTGGACATATGTGGTATAGAAATAGAGCATACCTTTGCCATAGTGGAATTTCCACAATCCACTTCATATGAAATTATCCTAGGAAGACCTTTTATGAGACAAATGCAAATTGTACAAGATTGGGGTAATGATTGTTTATATCTCCAAAGCAAAGGAAGAATAACAAGAGTGAACTTGAGAAATGGGCACTACTGTGATGTATCTCCTCAAGAATGGTATAAAATACATCAAAATCAACAAGAAAGTGAGGAATCAGACATGGAGGATCAGGAAGAGAGTGAATCAGCAATATGGAAGTGCAACATGATAAGAAATCTCACCAATAGAAAGAGAAGATTGAAAAGAGAGGAATGTGTGGAAGAAAGAAAAGTATAGGATGAAAGCTATGTGCCACAACAATTTAAAGATGAAGAGTTTGAGCCTTATGGGTGGAATCAAATCTTGGCTACTATGGACCTGGCCAGTGAAGAATATGTAGGAGTGAAATTCCAAAATGAAGAAGGCTTTGATGTTTTCCACATTAGCATACACATGATAAGTGTACCAAAAACAGAAGAGGAGCAAAATAAAGAAATAATATTACAAAAAGGAAAAACACGGTATTTGGAAACAGTAAAAGCCGAGGATGCAATCAAAGACAAAATCTCAGGCAAATACAAGGAACATAAACACAAGGAAATAGAAAGAGATCAGACAAAAGAGAAGAAAGAGAAAGAGATCAATAAGGATCAATATTTTGATGTACCAGCAAATTTTAAAACTTATGAGGTAGAAGACAGACTACTCCTGAAAATGAAACCAAAAAGAGAGAAGAAAAAAGGAGAAGCTTATGACAATGAAGAACAAACAAAAAAGATTGTGATTACTCAGGAAGAAGGAGAAGAGAGACAGATAGTGATAGCTGATGATATGACCACACAAGAAGAAGAAGCCTTAAGGAGCCTGGCAAAGAACTATAGGGATGTATTTGCTTACAGTTATAAAGATTTAAAAGGAATTGATCCAAAAATCTGTGAGCATAAGATTCCTATGACACCTGATGCAAAACCAAGCAAACAGAGACACTACACATTTAATGATAAATACTCTGCCAAAATAAAAGAAGAAATTGACAAGTTGTTGGCGGCTAATTTCATTTATGAAATAGAGTACACTGAATGGATATCACCTATAGTTGTGGTGCCAAAGAAGAATGGAAAACTTAGGGTTTGCATCAACTTGAAAAAAGTGAATGCAGCAACTATAAGGGATAGTTATCCACTGCCAATAACAGATCATCTTCTTGAGAGAGTTGCAGGAAAGGAGGTTTACAGTTTCCTAGATGGTTTCTCAGGCTACAATCAAGTGCCAATAGCCTTAGAGGACCAACACAAGACTGCCTTTTCTACAGAATGGGGGGTTTATGCCTTTAGGGTTATGCCCTTTGGACTAACCAATGCTCCAGCAACCTTTCAAAGATTGATGTGTCATATTTTCAAAGAATTCCTGAGAAATGTAATGGAAATCTATGTGGATGATCTGTGCACTTTTTCTTTAAAAAGACAAGATCATTTACAAGATTTAGAAAAAATATTCAGGAAATGCAGGACATACAGAGTATGCTTAAATCCTGAAAAGTGTGTATTCTTTGTGAGACAAGGTAGAATGTTAGGTCACATAGTTTCAAAAAATGGAATTTCTACAGATGAGAAGAAGATAAAAGCAATAATAGAACTTCCAAGACCTACAAATGTGAAGGAACTCCAAACGTTTATGGGACATTGTGGGTACTATAGAAAATTTGTACACAAATTTGCTGATATAGTTAAACCCTTATATGCCTTAATCACAAAGTTTGAGTGGACTGAAGAATGTGACCAAGCCTTTGAAACATTAAAAACTTGTTTGGTGACAGCACCAATTTTAAAAACACCTCAGTGGGATAAAATTTTTCATGTACATGTCGATGCTTCAAATTATGCTCTGGGATGTGTGTTAGCACAACCTATAGAAGGAAGCAAATTAGATTTCCCAGTAGCATATGCAAGTAGACAATTAAACATTGCAGAAAAAAATTACACAACCACTGAGAGAGAAGGATTGGGAATGATATTTGCTGTCAAAAAGTACAGACATTATCTATTGGCCAACAAGTTTAAATTCTTTGTGGATCATCAAGCTCTACTCTATTTAGTAAATAAACCATGTCATACAGGAAGAATAGTAAGATGGTTTCTTTTACTAATGGAATTTGAATTTGAGGTGATGGTTAGACAAGGAAAAACACACTTGAGAGCAGATCATTTGTCAAGAATCCAGTCAAAAGAACCTAGTTCACCTATAGATGATGATTTGCCAGATACATACTTATTCAAGGTGGAAAGTGTTCCTGAATGGTCTATGTCATTAGTTCCTTTGCTAACCATGGGACCGTGTAGCACATTAGGGAATAACACACATCTGGTGTTACAAAGCAGAAATTTCATGTTGTTAGCTGGACATTTGTATCACCTTAGTCAGTCAGGCATACTGGAATTTTGTACTCCAGAGGAGGAGCAATATGAATATGTAAGAAGAGCTCATTACTGGAACCCATGTACTCATGCTTCCAAGATAGTCACTTTAAGCAACCTTAATAGGATGGGAGTACATTGGCCAAACAAGATTCAAGATGTGGAGAGATATGTTGATAATTGTAAAAAATGTCAAACATTGAAGGAATCAGAATTGATAACTTTATATTGGTTTCAAAAAAACCCTGAATGGAGTGAACATATTGTAGAGGAATTGAAGAGAAAGAAGAAAGGGAAACAGGTAATAGCTGGTGCTGACTCAAGAAACTTACAAGTGATCTCGGAAGAATATCAACTCATAAGAGAACAACTATATAAGAGAGGAATGGATGGATATCTGAGAATTTGTGTTCCTGAAGGAAAGTATTTAGAAATGTTGGAAATGGCACACTCAGGAGTGGCAGGAGGACATTTTTCAAGTGATAGAGCAGCCAAGCTCATATTGTACTCTGGCTTTTGGTGGCCAACCCTATTTGCTGATGCAAGAATTTATGTAAAAAGATGTGATGTCTGTCAAAGGGTGAGTCGACCAAACAAAAGAGATAATATGCCATTAATTCCTTTAATTTCAGCCAGAGCTTTTAGCAAATGGGGATTGGATTTTATTGGACCAATACATCCTCCAGCCAGACAAACCCATGCAGAATACATAATAGTAGCTACAGATTATTTGACAAAATGGGCTGAGGCCAAAGCTACTAAAAGAAATGATGCTCACACTACTGCCAGATTTTTGTATGAAAACATTATCACTAGATTTGGACTACCAATTGAACTGGTAAGTGATAGGGGAACTCATTTTTTAAATCAGATCATAGAAAACATGACCAACCACTTTTTGATCAGTCATAGAAAATCAGCCCCATATCACCCACAAGCTAATGGCTTAGCAAAAAGTACTAATAAAGTACTCTGTGCAGTATTGTCCAAACTAGTCAACACAAATAGAAATGACAGGGATTCTCAACTTAATCATGTTCTCTGGGCTTACAGAGTGGCATACAAAACTGCAATAGGAACTACCCCATTTAATTTAGTATATGGCCAAAATGCAGTTTTACCCATGGAATTTCTTATTCCAACATTAAAAGTGGGTAATCAATATAATTGGACAGGACATGAATTATCCGAGAGAGTCATAGATTTGGAAAAACTGGGAGCTTCTAGACTCCAAGCAGTGATGAGTATATACGCAGACAAGAAAAGACAGAAAGCTTATCATGATGTTCACATTAAAGACAAAGATCTACAAGAAGGAGACCTGGTCTTGGCTTACACAGTTAAGAAACATCAGAGAAAATTTCAGAAAAAAGGTCATGGGCCATACATTATACATCAGATAAGTAAAAGTGGAGCCATTCAATTAGCTAACATTGATGGAGAAATCATGCCAAATTTCATAAGTGGATGCAGAGTTAAGAGGTATGATTGTCCATTAACTCCTGATGAATGGAGAAGACTGCAAAAGGCCCAAAATAGAAAAAAAGAAGAGAAGAACATCAGAAAAGAGGCTCAACAAGAAGCCAAGGAGAGAATAAGGAAATTGAAAGAAGTGTGTTTATGTGAAAACACTCTAAAGCAAAGAGAACATTTGCCTATGATATTGATGGATTATCAGAATAAAAATATTAGGGTTTTAATAGATTCAGGAGCTCAAGTGAATCTAATTAGCTCAGCCTTGGTCAATAAGTTTAACCTTAAGAGGGCTGAAAGCAGAATTCTGATCAAAACCCTGGGAGGGAAATGATTCAGAGCATATCTTCACTTTCTATTAAAGTTAAATTTAATGATGAATATATGGATATAGATTGTGAAGAGTGGCCAGACCAATTCATGATTGAAAAGTTGATTTTGGGACAACCTTGGCTCAAACAAGGTAAAGTTGTTTTGAACTTTGAGAAAATGAAGCTTAATTTGACCATAAATGACAAAAAGTTTTTAATGTTTTTTCTGAGTAATGAAGGACAGGAGGTTTATCTAGATGTTCTTGACCCAGATATGGAAGGATTTACTTTCTCAATGAAGGACAGGAACATATTACCAATACGAAGTGCTCAAGCTTCATACAATCAAACCACACAAGAGATCTCGGGAGTAAAAACAACTGGTGAGACAAAAATAAGAAGACAGTTATGGACACATCAACAAAACAGAACTACAAACACATGGAGAAAGGGCACGCACAGATGGTATCCACCAAAACAGGAAGAGGGAATAAAATGGGTATGGAAACCAAAAGAGGCTACAAGAAGTTTGTCTATGAAACATGGATACTTGTATGATACAAAGACATTGAGAGTGAAGCATTGTTGGGTAAAAAAATCAGAATTGATTCAATGGAAGAGAGATCATCCACACTTAACCTATTTTCAGATCGGTGGAACAAAATACTATTAAAAAAAAAAAAAAAAAAGAGAGAGAAAGAAAAAAGAAAAGGAGGGAGAATGAATGACAAAAGCAACATGTTCTTCTAAATTCTTTTTCCTTGAAAGGGAATTAGGAGGGGAAGGAAAGCAGAAAAAATGTCATTATTATTAAAAAAAAAAAAAAAAAAAGAGAATAAATTGAAAAAAAGAGGATAAATTGAAAAAAAAAGGGGAAAAATGTATTTTAATTTCTATCTAAAATTAAAAGCACAAAAGCAAGATATAGGGAGGGAGAAAGTAACTTATCATGGAAAATCTGTATTATTTTGTTCAAAATTTTGTGTGACCATCTTTTTTATTTCTATTTTTTTGAAGTCTTTACATTAATCATCTTTTCCATCATCTTCTTTCTATTTAAGAATTGTTTTTTTTTCTCTGAGAAAGGAATTGACAATTGGAGAGAGCACATTAGATATCTTGCTACACCTGTATTGCTCACTTAAAAATTGAGTCCTTTGGGAAAAGAAAAAAATTGTTTGGAACTTGTCTCTTTCATTTGTCTATATCAGTGACATACCAGAATGAGACAGTATTTTTTTGTGAATTCTTGTGACTCATGTGGGTGGAGTGTTTTTCTTTTCTTTGATATATAAACACAGGATGGTGAATACAAAAGAATTGACCATTCATGACTTCAAAGCTGACTCAGTAACCTTGTCAAGAGGACATTGGTTCTTGGACAGTGAGAGCACAGTGGAGCAGGTGGACCTGGAATCAGATGAAGATACAGGAATTCCAGAGGCAGAAGGAGCAGTAAAAGAACTGAAGGAAATTCTGGGAGTAATAGGTCAGCACATCTTCACAGTAGCAGTGGGAGGTTATAAATACACCATGTTGTGCCAGGAGTTTTATAGGTTTCAAAGAACTACTGTCAACTTAAAAAGATGGAAAGCTGTGGGATTGCATAAACTATTGGAGGAACCAATCTTCTTCATTGACTTTGAAAGGGTAGCACAGGTAATGAACAGTTTGGAAGAAGTTGGAACAAGGAATGATGCTTATTTCAGGTGCAAAGTGAAGAACAAAGATGATCAGGAGGTGCGTATTACCATTAAAGCAGAACATATTAGAGCTGCTTTACAATTTTATCCAATGGGCACCAAACTGGATCAAAGCTTTGTAAAAAAGAATAAGGATACTTATACAGGATATGGAAAGTTCACGGATTTTAAAGGAAAAGAGAATGAAGAATATGCAATCAGAATGTTTTTGCAATATTTTTGTTTTCCCAAGCTGCCTAGATACACCATGCCTCACAAATCAGTAACTCTGTTGATGTTCAACAATAAAGACAAAACCAAACCATTTGGAGTTATGGATGTCTCACCATACATCCATGAACAGTTAAAGGAAGCAGCCAAACATTGGGAGCAGAAGAAATTTATGAATGGAGCCCAGTTTTTGACAAGAATTATTTATCATATCTTGGGTATAGAAGAACAATTGAAATTAGCTCCAGAAGCCCAATACTTTAGAAATTTGATGTCAGGAGTAAAAAGTCCTCCCAAAAGGATGCAGGCTAAAGACACAGTGGGACAAACCAGTATGAGGGGAGCTAGGATGAAGAGGAAAATTATCTCTGAAGAGGTAGTGCCTGTTAAAAAGAGGAAAGTGGATCCAAGAAAAATAGAAATGGAGCAGATTGAAGCAACAAAAGAAGAACATGTGGCAGCCCAAAAAGGGGTACAATCCTCTAGTGAACCTCACCCCCCACAGACAAGTAAAGAGCAATTATTTACTTATTTAACTCAGGGAAACAATAAAAGAGCAACGTACGAAGCCCAATATCAGAAAATGCTGGAAGACTATTCCTGCAAGGCTACAGATTGGATACAGGAGGAGGTGGAGCATTATGAAGTTTTACATGAGGAAATGATGGCAACCGAGACCGAAGAAATATTTGTGAAAAAAGAAGTAGAGTTGCTGGCATACTTCAAAGAGTTGCAAGGACCTCCAGAGGCCAGGACTACTATTGTGGTAAAAAAGAAAGTGCCAAAAAAGCAAGTCCAAAAGAAGAAACTAGTCAAGAAGGGAAAAGAAAAAGCAGTAGCTGAAGTTACAACAGTTGAAGACACAGAAGCAACAGTCATTGAAGCAACTCAGAAGTCTACCACAGTGAAGGAAGTATTAAAGTCTACAGAGCAAGAAGTAGGAGGATCCTCACGATTCTCATCCGATTCAGATAGTGACATTGAGAGTTTTTTGTTGAAAAGTTTAAACTTGTCAATACCCAACACTCCTAATGTAGCTATACAGGCTGTAGAAAAAATGAAGACACCTGAGGATACAAATAAGAAGTCTAAAGAAAGGCAGACTCATGAAGAAACTGTCCAACATATGAGTGCTAAAGAAGAAAGAAGACTGTTAAAAGGAAAGGCAAGAATGACAGAAGAGAAAAACCAAAGGAGAGATGAAGATAGCTTTGGAATAGTGAATGTTGGTATAAATTCAATATGGACCAAGCCTTCACAGACACATTTCCAAATGAATGCAAGTTTAGAGGAACTAGCAAAGAAGGTATTCAGCAGTTCATATATTCAGCAGAAGGATGCACCTAAAGAACAGGAAATCAAGAAGATAGAACCAGAAAAGAGTGCTCAAGAGGTCTTAGGACAGGTGATAGAAGAAGGAATTATTCAAAGTATAAAAGATGTACTGCAGGAGATAAACAGTAATAAGGAATCTACATACAATGGTGAGCAGGAACAGGAAGAAGGAATAGATTCTATGGATATGGATGAGCAAGATCATGAATATACAAATCAGGGGAGTGATGATCAAATAAAAGCTTTTCATGCAAATGTATCAGATACAACTCAAGAAACGGGAAGACAGGAAATGCAGAAAAATGATGATCAGGTTATCCATGTGGAAGATATTGAATCAATAGTAGTTCAAGAAAAATTGGTACAAGGAGAGCAACTTAGGGAGGATCAATCAGGCCAGGATGAAAAAGAGCTAGAAAACAATCAGGAAACCCTAGGACAGGGAGAAGAAATGCAAGGTCAAGAAGGAAGGAATTCATTGGAAGAGAGTAGAATTTCAAACTTCTCATATCAAAAAAGTGCAAAGGACAGAGTATTGGAGCTTGAAGAAGATGATATTAATCAAGAAACAGAGAATGATGCTTCCAGTAATGAAGAACAAGATACAAAGGATATAGAGGATGAAACAAAAGCAGATGAAGATGAGGAAGGTAAAAGAGATAAGCAAATTGAAATCAGACAGGCAGAAGTGGAAGTTGGTTTGGAAAGGATACCCAAGAATATAAGGTCAGCCTGTCAAATAATCATGAATAATATTGAACAGTTCAGACCATCTAGCAGGAATATGATCATATCAGGTATGGTGGCTGAATCTGAATTTGAGAAAGGGAGTATGATTATCAAAGAACACAAAAAGGAAAAGGAGCAGATGTCAGAACAACTAAGGTCAATTCAGAAGAAAAATGAAGAGTATGTCAATAGAATAATTGCTTTGGAAGAAATTGAAGTTCAGAAGCAGAACAAAATACAATATTTGGAGGATAAGAGTGTGAAGTTATCAGAACAGAATGCCAAGATGGAAATGGAACTAAAAACCATAGGAGGAAGATACAGAACACTACAAACCTCATATCAAATTTTGACTAGGGCCCATGAAGATATTAATAAGTTGCTGCTAGAAGAAGGTCTAGTAAAAGATGGAAGTAAACCTGCCCAATTGACAGAGGAAGAAAAAGATGAAATGCATAAAGAAATTCAGAAACTCCAAGAAGAATTAAAGGAAGCCAAAGAACTAGAAAAGCAGGCAAGTACACATGCTGCTATAGCTATGAGAGGGTATAACAAGTTGTTTTTGAATACAGAGCAAGAGAGGAAGGATTGGTAGGACAAGTTGGAAAGAGAAAGAATGGACTGGATGAAAGAAAGAGAAGATTTGATAACTCAGAATAAAAGCTTAAGGATGACCTTAGAAGACTTACAGAAACAACTGGAGAAATCAAAAGCTCAGGAAGAGGTTCAGAATCAGGTACATGCAGAAGATACCAATACAAGAGAGTATGAAACAGGAGATGCTGATAGAGAACAGGAAAACTATGAAGCAGTAGCCAAAAGATCTGAGGAAGAGTACACTAAGGAATTTGTTCAGAAGTTGCTGACTAGCAGAGAATCAAGAATGGAGTTTATGAGAAAAATGCATGATGATTATGAGAACCAGATTGTCACATTTGCTTTAAATAAAGGCATCAATCCAGATCAGCACCATTGGGCTGCAGATGGATTAGGAATTCCTTTTTGTATGGTATTGGAAAGCATAAAAAATTATGAGTTGGCCAGAGTGGGATTAGCTCCAAATCAATATTTTGAATATGAAGAGGATATTAATGTTACAAAGGAATTATTTGAAAGAGCTAACCCAAAATGGAGGAATAAATGGTTGGATGCTAATAAAGAGTGTAGGAGAATTTGGAAGGAGGCACCTTTACACTTAAAGATTAACCCAGCTTATTGCCCCGTGGCCAGAAGAAGGGAGTGGACGGTTTTTTGGGAAAGAAGAAAAACAGGGCAGATTCCAGCAAAATGGCTGAACTTTCCAAAAATAGCAGGTCCAAAGGCAGGAACTTGGCCTACTAAAAGTTACATGGTGAATACTGCTGAGTCTGTCATATCAAATTATAAAGATGTCAATGACCCTGCTTGTATATTACTTGTCAGAATAATGAGGTTAATTCTAGCCTGTATAGAGACCTACACTGATACAGATGTCAGAATTTTGAACTACATAGGTTTTAATTCGCCAACATATGCTCTATTGTTTGATCTAAGTGAGACACCAGACAGGATTTGTTTGATGGCCTACTACAGTAGAATAATATTTTTGGGCAGTCATTTTTTGCAAATATTTGAAGATGCTTTTGATTATGGATTCGTTGAAAGGGAGTCAGAAATTTTTGGAAACTTATCTATTGTTACAAAAGCAAGACTTACTGCCTATGAAGCTGCTTACACAGAATACTTGAAGAAGGATGTCATAGATAAGCATGAAGCTGCAGTACAATGGAGGAAAGCCTTGTTTGAAATGGTCAATAACTTGAATGTCACAGAAAGGAAGAGCCATGATTTGGTGTCACAAGTGTACCAAAGGAAGAAGAAATAAAGCTGAGCTCACATAAGGAAGTCTTTTGTCAGGAGCCAAAAGCTCTAGGAGGGGAAGAATGTTGGAAGGTGTATTTTTGGAAAGTATTTTTGATGTAAAAAATTAGTAAAAAGCCAAAAAACTTGTAAAATATTTATGCAATGGTTGTAAAAATAAGGAAGAGTCTTCCTTATGTAGTTAAGGACCTCATGTAATTTTTGTAGAATTTTTAGAAACTCTTAGATAGCATATTTTTAGAAAATTAGAGAAAAAGACCTAATTTCAAGTGTGAAAAGGGACACTTGAAAATGTATATAAGTCAATTTTCTCTAATTTGGAGAGGTTGGTTAGTCATTTGCTCAAGCTATCAATAGAGAAGAGAGAGTTTCTGCAAAAATCGTGTTTTCTCCTGTTGAGTGTATTTTCTTTGATGTGAGAGCTTGTTTCTTGTTTAATCATGGAGATTTGTGAGTTACATTTGTGTATTACTGAGTGAGTTGTATGAAGGAAGAGGTTTACTGATGTAATGAATGGAAAAGGATTGAAGAAAGTTCCAGAATTGTGAAAATCGTCTGAATGTACAGAATCGCGATTGTCTCGTCTCTGTGATACAGGTGATATTTTTCAATTTTGAGTTCATATTTGTATTCTGCTGATAAAATAGCATGGTTTTGACACAAAGATCATAGAAAATGATGGAGATTTGCCTTAGATATGGTAAACCCTAGAATTTCTCTTCATCTTCAATTTTTCTCAGCAATCCAACCATTAATCTCTTATTTCCTTGAATCTATTATCTTGAAGGGGCTGTGGTCTTATGGATATTCCTAGGATTGACAAAATAAAGATGATTTGTTGATTTTTTGTTACTTCATGATTGGAGAGGACAACTTGGAGTCCAAAACAAAACATTTTTCTCTTATTTCCTTGAATCTATTATCTTGAAGGGGCTGTGGTCTTATGGATATTCCTAGGATTGACAAAATAAAGATGATTTGTTGATTCTTTGTTACTTCATGATTGGAGAGGACAACTTGGAGTCCAAAACAAAACACATATCTATGAGGATCATGCTATGACTGGAATGCAACTAGTTCACCTTGTCAATGAAAATAAAAATTTCAAAGAAGTAAACGAAAATTAGGAACTTTAACAAAAGAGGATTTTAAGAATCCTCGATTTTCATGGCTAAGACTTGACCCTGAAGTCTATGAGAAAGCAAAGAATGAAAATATTTGCTTCAAGTTCCTAAACCCAAGACATTAAGTAAAAGTTGTACTGCAAGGGGGCAATAAAAAGCCACCTATGAGCAGAAAGGGAAAGAAAAGGCATGACTCCACTTAGGCCAAACTTTGAATCTTGAAAACATTAAATTTTGGAAAAAAGTGGAAGCCTTGCATAAAGACTACATGCATCATTGTTGTTTGTTTGATCCTATGTGGGTCCAAAATCAGTTTGGACCACATGAATTAGTCAAAATCTATGTGTGCATAAGAGGGGAAAAGCCCAGAGTCGCGATAGACAATTGGGCCACCCATAATTTCCTTAACTACTCACTGGCGAAGAGATTATAGTTATCCACACAGAAATCTCCACATTAATATATAGTGTCCGTGATGCAAGGACAAGGCAAGAAGGTCTTCAAAACTATGATATGTAGTCTGCAAATTGAGTTCCAAGGATATAAAGATAGACTTGACTTCCAGATCATGCACATGGAAAGAACTGATGTGGTGTTGGGTAGGGAGTGGCTTTGGGGTTTGGGAAAAACACTCAAAAGAAGCTACATGAATACTTGGAATTTGAAAGGAACTTTCAGAGATTTATAATCTTGGGATGAATCTTGTTTTACCAATAAATCACAGTGATGCACTTTCTTGACCTAGAAGATTTTGAGAATATGAGAGTGCATCTCCCTTTTGTATCTTGGAGTCACTCTATTTCCATTCCATTTCCATTTTATATTATATCCTTTGTATTTGGGTACCTTGCCATTTGCTTCTACCATTGTATGCATTCTCCTTTGAGGGGAATTATCCCACATGAGATGTACTTTGAAGAGCCCCTCCCAAATCTATATAAGGAGGGCCTCTCCCCCCATTTGTACTTGGTTAAAAGCTTGGGGAGCCTACTCCATGCTCTTGGAAAGCTCATTTCTAATCCATGCGAGTTTACCCATTTCTTGGTCTACTCACTTTGAGTCTCTCACACTCTTTCTTTTGTGAGTACGCTCTTCTTTTCATTTTGGTTCTGTGCGTGTACTCTCTACATGGTACTAGAGCGCTAGGTGGAGGTCTTGGTGGTGTGCTTGATGGTCATTTGGTGGTGGTGGTGCTTGAGCTTTGGCAGTTTGCTTTCTCCTCATTGAGAGAAGCATTTGCCATAAGTTTTGCTCTTTAGGGTATCATTCTTGTTGGATGTGATGGCTGGGTACAATCAGAAGATCAAGTTGGTGCTGCTAGACCTGCTTCACACCTGCCCTCTTTTTCTTCAGATATGGTTAGGAGACTCCTTGAGCTTCCAAATGACACCAAGAAACTATATATGTGCTTTACAAAGTGATTTAGTAATGACCAAATCAAAACAGATAAGTTTGAACCTTCATAAGTCCAAAAACTTGCTATTTCTGTAATGACACCTGCTCAATCCTAAGTTCAGTGTGTCCAGCACACTTGCAATTGGTCTAATTCCTTCTGGGAGTATTAAATTAACTTAACAAGCTACTATTAGCAAGTTAAATTACTCCAAATGATAAACTATACACTGAGCATGATGTTTAGCAAAATTAGGGACACCCCCGATTTTTTAGGAATCACACAGAAATATACCAGTGATCACTTCGACAGCGATTTCTCCCAATTGGCTGAATAGATTGACTTGAAACTTTGTAGTGTTGTAGAATGCTTTGAGCTGGTTCCAATGAGCCCTTGATCATCAAATTTGGTTCAGTAGATCTTGAGATATGCTCTGTTGAAGTTGACAGACTTGGAGGTAGTCACTCAGAGAAACACAGAGTAAAGAACTTTGAGTATATGTATTGATACTATCAAATGTACATTCCCATTGGCAATAGATGTAATGCACAATGGTACTATGAGGTGTAGGCTAGGTAGTAGCTCTCACACACTCACAATTTAGATTGGATTAGCCTCGGGAAGAGTGTTACCGAACCCGCGACTTTTACTTTGATTTTTATAGGAGTTTTTGAATGAATTTGAATTTGAATTCAAATAAAAGTTCCCTTGATTCTCTCCACTAGACTTAGGGAGATATTCCCTCAACTAGATCACCTAATTTTTCCACGACTCTAGTCTAGTAGGTATGATTACATTATTGATAAAATCACATGGACTTTTACATGAGATAAAAGTAAGAATCAATAAGACTAGGTTCACATGATTATTGACTCTTGTGAATGTATCATCCAAGTGGTCCAATCTTTTATGCTTTCCAAGGGTTTAATAGTCCAAGCTTCATGTTGGGTCTTCAAGGCACACAACAAAGCCAAGTGTTAAGGCTTGTTTGCACCAACAGCTCCCCCTCAAGCCAAACACTTGCTTGAGTCTTCATCTTTAGTCTTCAATGATATCCTGTAATCCAATCATGGATTTAAACCTGCATAGCTTGCTCCCATCCAAAGCTTTTGTAAGCAAATCTGCACATTGAATATTAGTGGACACATATGATAATTGTATTTCTTTGCTGAGTAGTTTCTCCCTCACATAGTGGTAATGAACCTCTATGTGTTTTGTCCTAGCATGATACACAGGATTAGCAGCTAAATGAAGTGAACTTGTATTATCACCAAATATGATAGGTGGCCTTGTGTATAGGCCCAATTCTGAATAGAGTAACTTCAACCATATTGATTCTTGAGTGGCATTGGCTAGCCCTCTGTACTCTGCCTCAGTAGATGATAGAGCCACTGTGGGTTGTTTCTTGGATGACCAAGAAATAGGTTTATCACCTGCAAAGCATATGTAACCAGATGTACTCCTTCTGTCATCCTTGCAACCTGCCCAATCTGCATCTGAGTATACCTTGATGTCAATGTCTGATGAATATGGATAATACAAACCATGATTTTGTGTTCCCTTTAGGTACTTTACTATCTTCTTGGCTGCCTCCAAATGTGGTACTCTTGGCTTATGCATAAATTGACTAAGTACACTAACACCATAAGAGATATCAATCCTAGTTAAGGTAGCATAATTGAGACTACCTACCAAACTTTGGTAACCTGTAATATCCTTGAGTTCTTCTCCTTCATGTGCACTGAGTTTGTGATTGACCTCCATAGGAATGTTTGATACTTTAGCTTCCTGCAAATTAAACTTCTTGACCATGTCCTGAATGTACTTCTTCTGAGTAATGAATATACCTGAATTTGTGTAGACCAATTCAAGCCCTAGGAAGTACTTCAATAATCCAAGATCATTGATCTTGAATTCCTTCATCATTTGACCTTTGATGTGTCTAATTCCTTGAACATCATTTCCTGTAATAATGATGTCATCAACATAGACACACAAGTATATTACCTCTGAATTGTTCTTCTTTATAAACAATGAAGTGTCTGCTTTACTCATCACAAATCCTTGATCCAAGAGATAGGTTGTCAACCTATAGTTCCATGCTCTAGGTGCCTGCTTCAATCCATACAGAGCTTTCTTCAATTTGCAAACATGATTTACCTTATTGGGATCCTCATAGCCAGGTGGTTGTGACATGTAGACCTCTTCAGATATCCATCCATTCAAGAATGCATTCTTTACATCCAATTGGTACATGTTCCAATTCTTGGATGCAGCTACACTCACCATAATTCTGATAGTTGGCATCTTTGCCACAGGAGAAAATGTCTCCTCATAATCAATGCCTTGGGTTTGTGCAAAACCCTTGGCTACCAACCTAGCTTTGTACCTGCTTATTGTACCATCTGAGTTCCTTTTGAGTTTGTAGATCCATCTGGATCCTATCACCTTCATGGAATCCTTCTTGGGTACCAAGTCCCAAGTATCACTCTCCTTGAGAGCCTCCATTTCTTCATCCATTGCTTCCTTCCATTCTGGTTTAGTAATAGCTTCCTCAAATGTACCTGGTTCTTCACTTAAGATATCCTTTGCAAGATATACAGAGTGCTTGGTTACAAGTGAAGTATCATATCCATACCTAATAGGTTTCTTCTTTTCCCTTGAAGATCTCCTCATAGCTTGAGTTGAGGATTCTGGATTGTCTTCAAGTTGCTTCATCTTCATCTTCCCTTTGGATTTCCAAGCTTTGAATTCTTCAATGTTGATGGTATCTTCATCATCTGAGCTTGTGTCCTCATTCTGAGTTGGTTCTTGCCTGACAAGCTTTGGAAAGTCCTCTTCCATATCATAAGGTAAACTCACTTTCCTGCACTCATTATCATACCATGAATCATTTTCATCAAAGATGACATCTCTGCTTACCTTGAAGCCTTTGTTTGAGGGGTTATAGAACCTGTATCCTTTCTGATTCAAATCATAACCAATAAAGATACACTTTTCAGCCTTAGGGTCTAGCTTTCCCCTTACCTGTGAGGGAATATGCACATATGCAACACACCCAAAGATCTTGCAATGATCCAGAGATGGTCTCTTACCATGCCAAGCCTCATAGGGTGTCATTCCATCAAGTGTCTTTGATGGCAACCTGTTGATCAAGTATGTGGCAGTAGATACACTCTCTGCCCAAAGATAATTTGGTAGTTTCTTCTCATTAAGCATAGACCTAGCTGTCTCCACAATGAGTCTATTTCTTCTTTCAGCTACCCCATTTTGTTCAGGTGAGTACCTTGTGGTAATCTCCCTCTTGATGCCTCTTTCCTGCAAGAAGTCTTCAAAGTCATTGGAGAAGTATTCTCCACCACCATCAGACCTTAACCTCTTCAAATGTCTACCTGTTTGATTCTCTACTAATGCAAGATACCTTTTGAAGCAATTAAATACTTCATCTTTATGTTTCATGAAGTACAAGACAGTCCATCTGCTATAATCATCTATAAAAGATACATAGTACCTTGATCCAGATATGGATGGCTCCTTGCTTGGTCCCCAAACATCTGTATGCACCAATTCCAAGTAATCTTCATGCATAAATCCTTTCTTGGTATATGGCAACCTGTGTGACTTACCAAATTGACAAGCCCCACACTTGTATATCATGTGTTGCTTGGATACATTAGGTATTCCAAGCACACATTGATCTCTGCTCATTTGCTTTATGGTTCTCTCTCCAATGTGACCCAATCTCTTGTGCCACATCTCCAATTCTGATAGGGTTTGGTCCCTATAGTTGTACAAGGCAATACTTTTAGTATCCTCAAGTTCAAAGGTAAATAGTCTACCTGACTTCTCTCCCTTGGCTATCCTTCTGAATCCATGTCTTGGATCTTCCACATATGCACCATGTTGAGTGAACCTGACCTGTAGACCTTTTTCAACAATCTGACCTACACTCATCAGATTCTTGGTGATTGTTGGAACATACAATACTCTGCTTAGCAAATTCTGATTACCATCACTTGTTTTGACATTACCTACTTTAACCACTGAGTGTTTAGTGTCATCACCTGTCTGTACTTGGTGCTTGCCTTTAGGTTCTTCCAAATCAGAGAGTAAGGCAACATTCCCAGCTACATGGTTAGAGCAACCTGAATCAATATAGAACAAATGATCATCATTGATACCTGGTTTAGGTGTCATGTTCATAATCAACAAGGAATCATCTTGATCCTCTGTATAATTGTTGTAATCCTTTCTGTTCCTATATCCTCCTTGATAATTGCCATTGTGATTGTAGCTATTGTTGTAATTATTGTTGTAGTTATTGTTGTAGCCATGGTAGCCTTGAGATTGATTGAACCTGCCTCTGCCTTGGGAGTATCCTCCTCTTTGGTGACCTCTTCCTCTTTGGTTCTTGTAGTTTTTGTAGCATTCATCTGTAGTATGGTTAGACAAGCCACAAATATTGCATGGAGATTGATTATAGGGTCTCCCCCTACCTGACTTACCTCCTCTGCCCCTACCTCTAGATGATCTACCTCTCCCTGCATAGTTTGCTTGGGAGGTGGATCCTTCATCATCAACCTTCTTGCTTTTACCCTTGTCTTTAGACTTCTTATCTGTATATAGGGCAGAGGGATTGTTACCTTTTGATTGCTCTCCATTCTTTGTGATCTTGGCTTCATGTGTGAAGAGTTGTCCAATCAAAGTTGTTAGATCAGGTGCTTGAATGTCCATGTACAAGTCCATTGCAGTGGTAAAGCTCTCCCACTTGTCATCTGCTTTGAGTCCATTGATCACTTGTCTAACAATTTGCTCTTCTTCAATCTCTTCTCCAACACTTGCAAGTTGATCTGCTATATCTTTGACTTTGGTGACAAAATCTGAAACACATTGTTTTGATTGTTTCCTAAGAGTTGTAAACTCAATCCATAGCTGATTCTTTCTGGCCCTTGTGCTTGATGAGAAGTATGTTGACAAGGTCTCCCAAGTCTCTTGGGAAGTCTTACAGTTCCTAACATGAGGTAGAAGGAAATCAGAGATAGAGTTTAGAAGATATGACCTTGCTAAAGCATCTTTAGCACACCATTGATTAAGTTTCTCATGCTCATCCTTTGTAGGTAGGCCTCTGGTTTTGAATGAGGGCAACTCCTCATCTCCTGATATGTATCCATACAAGCTTCTCCCTTGTAGATAAGTCTTCATTCTTAATGACCATGCCTGGTAGTTATTCCTATCCAATTTGTCAATAAAGGAAGGGAAACCATCACCCATGATTACCTTGTTTGCTCTGATACCACTGTTGGATGTGATGGCTGGGTACAATCAGAAGATCAAGTTGGTGCTGCTAGACCTGCTTCACACCTGCCCTCTTTTTCTTCAGATATGGTTAGGAGACTCCTTGAGCTTCCAAATGACACCAAGAAACTATATATGTGCTTTACAAAGTGATTTAGTAATGACCAAATCAAAACAGATAAGTTTGAACCTTCATAAGTCCAAAAACTTGCTATTTCTGTAATGACACCTGCTCAGTCCTAAGTTCAGTGTGTCCAGCACACTTGCAATTGGTCTAATTCCTTCTGGGAGTATTAAATTAACTTAACAAGCTACTATTAGCAAGTTAAATTACTCCAAATGATAAACTATACACTGAGCATGATGTTTAGCAAAATTAGGGACACCCCCGATTTTTTAGGAATCACACAGAAATATACCAGTGATCACTTCGACAGCGATTTCTCCCAATTGGCTGAATAGATTGACTTGAAACTTTGTAGTGTTGTAGAATGCTTTGAGCTGGTTCCAATGAGCCCTTGATCATCAAATTTGGTTCAGTAGATCTTGAGATATGCTCTGTTGAAGTTGACAGACTTGGAGGTAGTCACTCAGAGAAACATAGAGTAAAGAACTTTGAGTATATGTATTGATACTATCAAATGTACATTCCCATTGGCAATAGATGTAATGCACAATGGTACTCTGAGGTGTAGGCTAGGTAGTAGCTCTCACACACTCACAATTTAGATTGGATTAGCCTTGGGAAGAGTGTTACCGAACCCGCGACTTTTACTTTGATTTTTATAGGAGTTTTTGAATGAATTTGAATTTGAATTCAAATAAAAGTTCCCTTGATTCTCTCCACTAGACTTAGGGAGATATTCCCTCAACTAGATCACCTAATTTTTCCACGACTCTAGTCTAGTAGGTATGATTACATTATTGATAAAATCACATGGACTTTTACATGAGATAAAAGTAAGAATCAATAAGACTAGGTTCACATGATTATTGACTCTTGTGAATGTATCATCCAAGTGGTCCAATCTTTTATGCTTTCCAAGGGTTTAATAGTCCAAGCTTCATGTTGGGTCTTCAAGGCACACAACAAAGCCAAGTGTTAAGGCTTGTTTGCACCAACAATTCTACCCATTTGCCCACCCTCCCACCCTTTCTTCCATCATTTTTATACCCCTTTTTACCCCATTTTCCCTCCCTCCCACCCTTGCTCTTGGAAATTGTGGAGGTGCTTCATGTTTTCCAACTCCATTTGTGACATTTTATGATGCATCTCATATTTTGAAGTGTTTATAAACACTATTGCACATATTGTTAGACTTTTCTATCATCTTTGTGAGGTTATAAACAATATTGTGATCAATCTTCATTACCATCCTTTCTCTCCATTGGGATCAATGTGCAATGGTTCTTAGATCTCCACCTTTATGAGAAGCTGTGCATTACAACATTCATTTTGTGCATTTGTATTTTTTCTTCTTTGCTAACAAGACAATATAACAATGTGCTAATGAGACAATCCGAGCAAGTGATAGAGAGAGAGGACATTGGCTCTTCATGGTGGAATAATCCGCTGCATTCTTCTGGAAGGCAGAGCTACGAACAGAGAAGCGGACCTTCAATTGATGGCTTCGCTAGACTATAGATAATGAAGATGCATAGGATCTAAAGCTCTTAGAGAACCAAACTTGGCACACTCTTCTAAAGGCCTCTTGCAAGTGCCTGTACGTGCATGCATAGGAACACAGCTACCTGTATGTGAGAAGTGCAAAGGAAATATCAAGGAAAGAAGTCTGCAACTACCTGTGCCATCTCTAACAGAGGGTCTGAGAGCAGGAGATTCAGACACCACTCGCCTATAGCATATTTGAGAAAGAGACCTTACATGCATATTAGGGGCAAAGTGGGATAACTTTCCATTTCTTTTCTGTGCCACATAAGAAGAGTGCAGAGAGACATTGCCTACCTCTATCACTACAGGTGATCAGGTGCCAAAGTCGACAAGATGGAACCGTGTCTTAGCAGATAGCAGGTGTAGTGATTCGGCAAGAAACACATGAAACAAATGCAGCACGTGATTTGGCAAGAAACACATGAAACGAACACAACACACTACTGTTGGAGAGATGACACCTAATTTGTTTCTAGAGACTCCATCTATGATAGACTACATAGAGTAGTACCATGCCAATCGCTGATGAGCCGATCACAACAAAGCTAGATTGACTATCAACAAGATGACACTGTGCATATATCTGCTTCACAAACTCTTCTATATAGTGGAGAGATAAGAGATCTCTGAGACAGAAGCCATCTCCAAGACTTTGCTGCTCGAGCTCCCATAACAACTCTGGGAGAGCAAAGGGGAGAGCACAAAGAAGGTGATACATCTTTTTGGCGACGCTCCTCATCTCTTCTCTGCTTGGAAACCACAATCCACTAGAGAGAATTAGTCGCGGGGATCCCACCCTCTCCACGCTGTACCTCTCCACAACAGCCTGAAGCTCCTTGTATACTCTTCAGTGGAGAGACAATCTACCTATGCTCTCTCAAGAGAGAGCGTGCACACTACTAACCTATGAGCAACCCTACAAGATACACCATAGGGGTGTGGGTTACTCTGACAAAGAGAGTAAAGAAAGAGACATCAGTGCAAGGCACTAGCAGAGCAAGAGAGCGAGTGAGAGGGAGAGCGAAAGAGGGAGCGAGAGGGAGAGAACCAAAACGAGAGAATTCTGTGTGCAATATTTATCTATCTATCTATCTATCTATCTATCTATCTATCTATCTATCTATCTATCTATCTATCTATCTATCTATCTATCTATCTATCTAT
>CM035434.1:78835185-78840185 GCA_020310875.1 Ceratopteris richardii
ATTTTGTAAGCAAATCTGCACATTGAATATTAGTGGACACATATGATAATTGGATTTCCTTGCTAAGTAATTTCTCCCTCACATAGTGGTAATGAACCTCTATGTGTTTTGTCCTAGCATGATACACAGGATTAGCTGCTAGGTGAAGTGAACTTGTGTTATCACCAAATATGATAGGTGGCCTTGTATATAGGCCCAATTCTGAGTATAGTAGCTTCAACCATATTGCTTCTTGAGTAGCATTGGCTAGCCCTCTGTACTCTGCCTCAGTAGATGATAGGGCTACTGTGGGTTGTTTCTTGGATGACCAAGAAATTGGTTTATCACCTGCAAAGCATATGTAACCAGATGTACTCTTCCTGTCATCCTTGCAACCTGCCCAATCTGCATCTGAGTATACCTTGATGTCAATGTCTGATGAATATGGATAATACAAACCATGATTTTGTGTTCCCTTTAGGTACTTTACTATCTTCTTGGCTGCCTCCAAATGTGGTACTCTTGGCTTATGCATAAATTGGCTAAGTACACTAACACCATATGAGATATCAATCCTAGTTAAGGTAGCATAATTGAGACTACCTACCAAACTTTGGTAACCTGTAATATCCTTGAGTTCTTCTCCTTCATGTGCACTGAGTTTGTGGTTGACCTCCATAGGAATGTTTGAGACTTTAGCTTCCTGCAAATTAAACTTCTTGACCATGTCCTGAATGTACTTCTTCTGAGTAATGAATATACCTGAATTTGTGTAGACCAATTCAAGCCCTAGGAAGTACTTCAATAATCCCAGATCATTGATCTTGAATTCCTTCATCATTTGACCTTTGATGTGTCTAATTCCTTGAACATCATTTCCTGTAATAATGATGTCATCAACATAGACACACAAGTATATTACCTCTGAATTGTTCTTCTTTATAAACAATGAAGTATCTGCTTTACTCATCACAAATCCTTGATCCAAGAGATAGGTAGTCAACCTATAGTTCCATGCTCTAGGTGCCTGCTTCAATCCATACAGAGCTTTCTTCAATTTGCAAACATGATTTACCTTATTGGGATCCTCATAGCCAGGTGGTTGTGACATGTAGACCTCTTCAGATATCCATCCATTCAAGAATGCATTCTTTACATCCAATTGGTACATGTTCCAATTCTTGGATGCAGCTACACTCATCATAATTCTGATAGTTGGCATCTTTGCCACAGGAGAAAAAGTCTCCTCATAATCAATGCCTTGGGTTTGTGCAAAACCCTTGGCTACCAACCTAGCTTTGTACCTGCTTATTGTACCATCTGAGTTCCTTTTGAGTTTGTAGATCCATCTGGATCCTATCACTTTCATGGAGTCCTTCTTGGGTACCAAGTCCCAAGTATCACTCTCCTTGAGAGCCTCCATTTCTTCATCCATTGCTTCCTTCCATTCTGGTTTAGTAATAGCTTCCTCAAATGTACCTGGTTCTTCACTTAAGATATCTTTTGCAAGATATACAGAGTGCTTGGTTACAAGTGAGGTATCATACCCATACCTAATAGGTTTCTTCTTTTCCCTTGAAGATCTCCTCATAGCTTGAGTTGAGGATTCTGGATTGTCTTCAAGTTGCTTCATCTTCATCTTCCTTTTGGATTTCCAAGCTTTGAATTCTTCAATGTTGATGGTGTCTTCATCATCTGAGCTTGTGTCCTCATTCTGAGTTGGTTCTTGCCTGACAAGCTTTGGAAAGTCTTCTTCCATATCATAAGGTAGGCTAACTTTCCTGCACTCATTATCATACCATGAATCATTTTCATCAAAGATTACATCTCTGCTTACCTTGAAGCCTTTGTTTGAGGGGTTATAGAACCTGTATCCTTTCTGATTCAAATCCTAACCAATAAAGATACACTTTTCAGCCTTAGGGTCTAGCTTTCCCCTTACCTGTGAGGGAATATGCACATATGCAACACACCCAAAGATCTTGCAATGATCTAGAGATGGTCTCTTACCATGCCAAGCCTCATAGGGTGTCATTCCATCAAGTGTCTTTGATGGCAACCTGTTGATTAAGTATGTGGCAGTAGATACACTCTCTGCCCAAAGATAATTTGGTAGTTTTTTTTCATTAAGCATAGACCTAGCTGTCTCCACAATGAGTCTATTCCTTCTTTCAGCTACCCCATTTTGTTCAGGTGAGTACCTTGTGGTAATCTCCCTCTTGATGCCTCTTTCCTGCAAGAACTCTTCAAAGTCATTGGAGAAGTATTCTCCACCACCATCTGACCTTAGCCTCTTCAAATGTCTACCTGTTTGATTCTCAACTAATGCAAGATACTTTTTGAAACAATTAAATACTTCATCTTTATGTTTCATGAAGTACAAAACAGTCCATCTGCTATAATCATCTATAAAAGATACATAGTACCTTGATCCAGATATGGATGGCTCCTTGCTTATGGATGGCTCCTTGCTTGGTCCCCAAACATCTGTATGGACCAATTCCAAGTAGTCTTCATGCATAAATCCTTTCTTGGTGTATGGCAATCTGTGTGACTTACCAAACTGACAAGCCCCACACTTGTATATCATGTGTTGCTTGGATACATTAGGTATCCCAAGCACACATTGATCCCTACTCATCTGCTTTATGGTCCTCTCTCCAATGTGACCTAATCTCTTGTGCCACATCTCCAATTCTGATAGGGTTTGGTCCTTATAGTTGTACAAGGCAATGTTCTTAGTATCCTCAAGTTCAAAAGTAAATAGTCTACCTGATTTCTCTCCCTTGGCTATCCTTCTGAATCCATGTCTTGGATCCTCCACATATGCACCATGTTGAGTGAACCTGACCTGTAGACCTTTTTCAACAATCTGACCTACACTCATCAGATTCTTGGTGATTGTTGGGACATACAATACTCTGCTTAGCAAATTCTGATTACCATCACTTGTTTTGACATTACCTACTTTAACCACTGAATGTTTAGTGTCATCACCTGTCTGCACTTGGTGCTTGCCTTTAGGTTCTTCCAAATCAGAGAGTAAGGCAACATTCCCAGCTACATGGTTAGAGCAACCTGAATCAATATAGAACAAATGATCATCATTGATACCTGATTTAGATGTCATGTTCATAATCAACAAGGAATCATCTTGATCCTCTGCATAATTGTTGTAATCCTTTCTGTTCCTGTATCCTCCTTGATAATTGCCATTGTGATTGTAGCTATTGTTGTAGTTATTGTTGTAATTATTGTTGTAGCCATGGTAGCCTTGAGATTGATTGAATCTGCCTCTGCCTTGGGAGTATCCTCCTCTTTGGTGACCTCTTCCTCTTTGGTTCTTGTAATTCTTGTAGCATTCATCTGTAGTATGGTTAGACAAGCCACAAATATTGCATGGAGATTGATTATAGGGTCTCCCCCTACCTGACTTACCTCCTCTGCCCCTACCTCTAGATGATCTACCTCTCCCTGCATAGTTTGCTTGGGAGGTGGATCCTTCTTCATCAACCTTCTTGCTTTTACCCTTGTCTTTAGACTTCTTATCTGTATATAGGGCAGAGGGATTGTTACCTTTTGATTGCTCTCCATTCTTTGTGATCTTTGCTTCATGTGTGAATAGTTGTCCGATCAGAGTTGTTAGATCAGGTGCTTGGATGTCCATGTACAAATCCATTGCAGTGGTAAAGCTTTCCCACTTGTCATCTGCTTTGAGTCCATTGATCACTTGTCTGACTATTTGCTCTTCTTCAATTTCTTCTCCAACACTTGCAAGTTGATCTGCAATGTCTTTGACTTTGGTGACAAAATCTGAGACACATTGTTTTGATTGCTTCCTAAGAGTTGTAAACTCAATCCATAGCTGATTCTTTCTGGCCCTTGTGCTTGATGAGAAGTATGTTGACAAGGTTTCCCAAGTCTCTTGGGAAGTCTTACAGTTCCTAACATGAGGTAGAAGGAAATCAGAGATAGAGTTTAGAAGATATGACCTTGCCAAAGCATCTTTAGCACACCATTGATTTAGTCTCTCATGCTCATCCTTTGTAGGTAGGCCTCTGGTTTTGAATGAGGGCAACTCCTCATCTCCTGATATGTATCCATACAAGCTTCTCCCTTGTAGATAGGTCTTCATTCTCAATGACCAAGCCTGGTAGTTATTTCTATCCAATTTGTCAATGAAGGAAGGGAAACCATCACCCATGATTACCTTGTTTTGCTCTGATACCACTGTTGGATGTGATGGCTGGGTACAATCAGAAGATTAAGTTGATGCTGCTAGACCTGCTTCACACCTGCCCTCTTTTCTCTTCAGATATGATTAGGAGACTCCTTGAGCTTCCAAATGACACCAAGAAACTATATATGTGCTTTACAAAATGATTGAGTAATGACCATATCAAAACAGATGATTTCGAACCTTCACAACTCCAAAAACTTTCTATTCCTGTATTGATACCTGCTCAGTCCTAAGCTCAGTGTGACCAGCACACTTGCAATTGGTTTAATTCCTTCTGGGAGTATTAAATTAACTTAACAAGCTACCATTAGCAAGTTAAATTACTCCAAATAACAAACTATACACTGAGCATGATCTTTAGCAAAATCAGAGACACCCCCGACTTTTTAGGAACAACACAGAAATATACCAGTGACTGCTTCGACTGAGATTTCTCCTAATTGGGTGAATAGAATGACTTGAAATTTTGTAGTGTTGTAGAATGCTTTGAGCTGGTTCCAATGAGCCCTGGATCATCCAATTTGGTTCAGTAGATCTTGAGATATGCCCTCTTGAAGTTGATAGACTTTGAGGTGAATGACTCAGAGAACACAGAGTTAAGAACTATGAGTATATGTATTGAAACTATCAAATGTACATTCCCATTGGCATGCAGAGTGATGCCCAATGGTACTCAGAGGTGTAGGCTCAATAATAGCTCTCACACACTCAATGATCTGCTTGGATTAGTCTCGGGAAGTGAGCCACATACCCGCGACTTTTACATAGCTCTTTTATAGGA
>CM035434.1:78860185-78865185 GCA_020310875.1 Ceratopteris richardii
GCACCAACAGCTCCCCCTCAAGCCAAACACTTTGGCTTAAGTCTTCTCTTTCATTCTTCAATCACTTCCTGCAATCCAATCATAGATTTGAATCTGCATAACTTGTTTCCATCCAATGCCTTTGTAAGTAAATCTGCACATTGCATATTAGTAGACACATATGTCAATTGAATCTCTTTGCTAAGTAATTTCTCCCTCACATAGTGGTAATGAACCTCTATGTGTTTGGTTCTGGCATGATAAATTGGATTTGCTGCAAGGTGAAGAGAGCTAGTGTTGTCTCCAAAGATAATAGGTGGTCTTGTGTGTAGACCTAACTCTGTATATAGAAGCTTCAACCAGATAGCTTCTTGAGTAGCATTGGCAAGCCCTCTATACTCTGCTTCAGTGGATGACAATGCCACTGTAGGTTGCTTCTTAGCTGACCAAGAGATAGGCTTGTCTCCTGCAAAACAAATATATCCTGAGGTGCTTCTCCTATCATCCTTGCATCCTGCCCAATCTGCATCTGAGTAAACTTTTATGTTAATATCTGATGTATAAGGAAAGTACAAACCATGACTTTGTGTTCCCTTCAAATACTTCAAGATCTTCTTGGCTGCCTCTAGGTGAGGTACCCTAGGTTTGTGCATGAATTGACTAAGCACACTTACTCCATATGCTATGTCAATTCTTGTCAAGGTAGCATAGTTCAAACTACCTACCATACTTTGGTATCCTGTAATGTCTTTGATTTCTTCTCCTTCATGAGCACTTAGCTTTTGGTTAACCTCCATTGGAGTAGTAGATACCTTAGCATCCTGCAAACCAAACTTCTTGACCATATCCTGTACATACTTCTTTTGAGTGATGTAGATACCTGAATTTGTGTAGACCAATTCAAGACCTAAGAAATACTTTAATAGTCCAAGATCACTGATCTTGAATTCTTTCATCATCTGTCCTTTGATGTGTCTAATCCCATTGACATCATTGCCTGTAATGATGATGTCATCAACATAAACACATAAGTAGATTACCTCTGTACTACTTCTCTTTATGAATAGAGAAGTGTCTGCTTTGCTCATCACAAATCCTTGGTCTAGGAGGTAGGTGGTCAATCTGTAATTCCATGCTCTAGGTGCCTGCTTCAAACCATACAGAGCCTTCTTCAATTTACAAACATAATGTACCTTCTTTGGATCTTCATAGCCAGGTGGTTGTGACATGTAGACTTCTTCAGATATCCATCCATTCAAGAATGCATTCTTCACATCCAATTGGTACATGTTCCAATTTTTGGATGCAGCTACACTCACCATAACTCTGATAGTTGGCATCTTGGCCACAGGAGAAAATGTCTCCTCATAATCAATGCCTTGGGTTTGTGCAAAACCCTTGGCCACCAACCTAGCTTTGTACCTGTTTATTGTTCCATCTGAATTCTTCTTTAGTTTGTAGATCCATCTGGATCCTATCACCTTCATAGAGTCCTTCTTGGGTACCAAGTCCCAAGTGTCACTTTCCTTGAGAGCTTCTATCTCTTCATCCATGGCTTCTCTCCATTCTGGTTTAGTAATTGCTTCTTCATAGGTACCTGGTTCTTCATTCAACAAGTCTTTTGCAAGATATACAGAATGTTTAGTTACAAGTGATGTGTCATACCCAAATCTGATAGGATTCTTCTTTTCTCTCTGAGATCTCCTCATTGCTTGGGTTGAAGTTTCTGGTTTATCTTCTAATTGCTTCATCTTCATCTTCCCTTTGGTCTTCCACGCCTTGAACTCTTCAAGGTTTATTGTATCATCATCTGAGCTTGAATCTTCTTGCTGAGTTGGTTCTTCCTTAGTAAGCTTTGGAAAATCTTCATCTATGTCATAGGGTAGACTTATCTTCCTGCATTCATTTTCATACCAAGAGTCATTCTCATCAAAGATAACATCTCTGCTTACCTTGAACCCTTTGTTTGTAGGGTTGTAGAATCTGTATCCCTTTTGGTTCAAATCATAACCAATGAAGATACATTTTTCAGCCTTAGGGTCTAGCTTTCCTGTTACCTGTGAGGGAATATGCACATATGCTACACAACCAAAGATTTTGCAATGATCCAGAGAGGGTCTCTTACCATGCCAAGCTTCATATGGTGTCATGCAATCAAGTGATTTGGATGGCAACCTATTGATGAGATAAGTGGCAGCGGATACACTCTCTGCCCATAGGTAATTTGGCAATTTTTTCTCATTAAGCATAGACCTAGCTGTTTCTACTATAAGTCTATTCCTTCTTTCTGCTACCCCATTTTGTTCAGGTGAATACCTTGTAGTGATCTCCCTTTTGATGCCTCTTTCCTGCAAGAAATCTTCAAACTCATTGGAGAAGTACTCTCCTCCACCATCTGACCTTAGCCTCTTCAAGCTTCTACCTGTTTGATTTTCAACAAGTGCAAGATACCTCTTGAAACAATTAAACACTTCATCTTTGTGCTTCATAAAGTATAAAATGGTCCACCTGCTATAGTCATCAATGAAGGACACATAATACCTTGAACCAGAAATGGAAGGGTCCTTGCTAGGTCCCCAAACATCTATGTGTACCAAGTCTAGGTAGTCTTCATGCATGAAACCTTTCCTTGAGTAGGGTAATCTGTGAGACTTACCAAATTGACATGATCCACATTTGTAAATCATGTGTTGCTTGGATACATTAGGTATCCCAAGCACACATTGATCCCTGCACATTTGCTTAAGAGTCCTTTCACCTATGTGCCCTAATCTCTTATGCCATATCTCTAACTCTGAAAGTGTCTGATCCTTGTAATTATATAAAGCAATGTTTTTTGTATCTTCTAGCTCAAATGTAAATAATCTACTTGATTTCTCCCCTTTGGCTATCCTTCTGAATCCTTGTTTTGGATCCTCCACATATGCTCCATGTTGTGTGAATCTGACCTGCAAACCTTTCTCCACAATCTGACCAACACTCATTAAATTCTTAGTTATTGTTGGTACATAGAGTACCCTGCTTAATAGGTTCTGATTACCATCACATGTCTTCACATTTCCAATTTTGACAACAGAGTGTTTAGTGTCATCACCTGTTTGTACCTGATGTTTGCCCTTGGGCTCTTCCAAATCAGAAAGTAGTGCCACATTGCCAGCTACATGGTTAGAACATCCTGAGTCAATGTAAAATAAATGATCATCATTTGTACCTATCTTGGAGGTCATATTCATGATCAATAGGGAGTCATCTTGCTCCTCTGTGTAGTTGTTGTAGTCTCTTCTATTTTTGAATCCACCTTGGTAGTTACCATTGTGATTGTTGTTGTAGTTGTTGTTGTATGAATTGTTGTATCCATTGTAGCTTTGGTGTTGATTGAATCTGCCTCTCCCTTGAGAGTATCCACCTCTTGAGTAGCCTCTTCCTCTCTGATTCTTGTAGTTCTTGTAGCATTCATCTGTGGTATGATTGGACAATCCACAAATGTTGCATGGTGATGAGTTGTAGGGTCTCCCCCTACCTGACTTACCTCCTCTGCCTCTCCCTCTAGATGACCTACCTCTCCCTGCATAATTAGCTTGAGAGATAGAGCCTTCTTCATCCTGTTTCTTCTTGCCTTTATCTTTAACCTTTTTTTCAGTATAGAGAGCAGAGGGATTATTACCTTTTGATTGATCTCCAGCCTTTGTAAACTTTGCTTCATGTGTAAATAGTTGGCCCATGAGTGCTGTGAGATCAGGGGTATGCATGTCCATATAGAGGTCCATTGCAGTGGTGAAACTTTCCCACTTATCATCTACCTTGAGTCCATTTGTCACTTGCCTGACTATTTGCTCCTCTTCAATTTCCTCTCCAATGCTTGCTAGTTGGTTTGCCACATCTTTAATCTTTGTCACATACTCTGAGACTGATTGCTTGGGCTGCTTCCTAAGGGTTGTGAACTCAATCCATAATTGATTCTTCCTAGCCCTTGTGTTGGAAGAAAAATAATTTGACAAGGTTTGCCAAGTCTCTTGGGAAGTCTTACAGTTCCTTACATGAGGTAAAAGAAAGTCAGATATAGAGTTTAAGAGATAAGACCTTGCCAAAGCATCCTTTGCACACCATTGGTTGAGCCTTTCATGTTCATCCTCTGTAGGTAGTCCTCTAGTCTTGAATGAGGGCAACTCCTCATCTCCTGATATGTATCCAAATAGACTTCTCCCTTGTAGATAGGTCTTCATTCTCAATGACCAAGCCTGATAATTGTTTCTATCCAATTTGTCAATGAAGGAAGGGAAACCATCACCCATGTTTACCTTCTTTGCTTTGATACCACTGTTGGAAGTGATGGCTGGATGCACTCAGAAGATCAGTTGGTGCTGCAAAACCTGCTTCACACCTGCCCTCTTTTCTCTTCAGATATGCTTAGTAGACTCCTTGAGCTTCCAAATGACACAAAGAAACCATATATGTACTTTGGAAATGGTTTGGGTAATGATCAAACCAAAACAGATAACTTGGTACTTCAAAAATCAAGAAAAACTTTCTATTCCTGTAGTGATACCTGCTCAGACTTTTACTCAGTGTGACCAACACACTTAAAATTGGAACAATTCCTTTTAGGAGTATTAAAGTACCTTAGTAGGCTACCAATCACAAGTGGAATCACTTCAATGGATAAATTATGCACTGAGAAATAAGTTTAGCAAAATTCTAATTACCCCCGACTTTTAAGGAACTCTGCAGACACAGACTAGTGTGCACTTCGAATCGGATTTCTCCCAAATGGCTGAATGAAATCCCCTGAGATTTTGTATGCTTGTAGTAGACTTTGAGCTGGTTCTAATGAGCTATAGATCTCTTGATTTGGTTCAGTAGATCTTGAGTTATGCTCCTTTGAAGTTGACAGACTTGGAGAAGATAACACAGAGAACCAGAAATGATAAATGTGTGTATATCTATTGATTGATAAGTTTGTACAAGCTCAATAGCATGACAAGCATAGCTAATTGAGGTGTGGTGGTGTAGGCTATGGAGTA
>CM035434.1:78870185-78877685 GCA_020310875.1 Ceratopteris richardii
GAGTTCACAACCCTAAGGAAGCAGCCCAAGCAATCAGTCTCAGAGTATGTGACAAAGATCAAAGATGTGGCAGACCAACTAGCAAGCATTGGAGAGGAAATTGAAGAGGAGCAAATAGTCAGGCAAGTGACAAATGGACTCAAGGCAGATGATAAGTGGGAAAGTTTCACCACTGCAATGGACCTCTACATGGACATGCATACCCCTGATCTCACAACACTCATGGGCCAACTATTTACACATGAAGCAAAGTTCACCAAAGCTGGAGATCAATCAAAAGGTAATAACCCCTCTGCTCTCTATACTGATAAGAAAGTTAAAGATAAAGGCAAGAAGAAACAGGATGAAGAAGGGTCTACCTCTCAAGCTAATTATGCAGGGAGAGGTAGGTCATCTAGAGGAAGAGGCAGAGGAGGTAAGTCAGGTAGGGGGAGACCCTACAACTCATCACCTTGCAACATCTGTGGGTTGTCCAATCATACCACAGATGAATGCTACAAGAACTACAAAAATCAGAGAGGAAGAGGCTACTCAAGAGGTGGATACTCTCAAGGAAGAGGCAGATTCAACCAACATCAAAGCTACAATGGGTACAACAACCAATACAACAACAATTACAACAACAACCACAATGGAAGCTACCAAGGTGGATTCAGAAATAGAAGAGACTACAACAACTATACAGAGGAGCAAGATGACTCCTTATTGATCATGAACATGACCTCCAAGATAGGTACAAATGATGATCATTTATTCTACATTGACTCAGGATGTTCTAACCATGTAGCTGGCAATGTGGCATTACTTTCTGATTTGGAAGAGCCCAAGGGCAAACATCAGGTACAAACAGGTGATGACACTAAACACTCTGTTGTCAAAGTTGGAAATGTGAAGACATGTGATGGTAATCAGAACCTATTAAGCAGGGTACTCTATGTACCAACAATAACTAAAAATTTAATGAGTGTTGGTCAGATTGTGGAGAAAGGTTTGCAGGTCAGATTCACACAACATGGAGCATATGTGGAGGATCCAAAACAAGGCTTCAGAAGAATAGCAAAAGGGGAGAAATCAGGTAGATTATTTACATTTATGCTAGAGGATACAAAAAACATTGCTTTGTATAATTACAAGGATCAGACACTTTCAGAATTAGAGATATGGCATAAGAGATTAGGGCACATAGGTGAAAGGACTCTTAAGCAAATGTGCAGGGATCAATGTGTGCTTGGGATACCTAATGTATCCAAGCAACACATGATTTACAAATGTGGATCATGTCAATTTGGTAAGTCTCACAGATTACCCTACTCAAGGAAAGGTTTCATGCATGAAGACTACCTAGACTTGGTACACACAGATGTTTGGGGACCTAGCAAGGACCCTTCCATTTCTGGTTCAAGATATTATGTGTCTTTTATTGATGACTATAGCAGGTGGACTATTTTATACTTTATGAAGCATAAAGATGAAGTGTTTAATTGTTTCAAGAGGTATCTTGCACTTGTTGAGAATCAAACAGGTAGAAGCTTGAAGAGGCTAAGATCAGATGGTGGAGGAGAGTACTTCTCCAATGAGTTTGAAGATTTCTTGCAGGAAAGAGGCATCAAGAGGGAGATCACTACAAGGTACTCACCTGAACAAAATGGGATAGCAGAAAGAAGGAATAGACTTATAGTGGAAACAGCTAGGTCTATGCTCAATGAGAAAAAGTTGCCAAATTACTTATGGGCAGAGAGTGTGTCCACTGCCACTTATCTCATCAATAGGTTGCCATCCAAATCACTTGATGGCATGACACCATATGAAGCATGGCATGGTAAGAGACCCTCTCTGGATCATTGCAAAATATTTGGATGTGTAGCATATGTGCATATTCCCTCACAGGTAAGAGGAAAGCTAGATCCAAAGGCAGAGAAATGTATCTTCATTGGTTATGATTTGAACCAAAAGGGATACAGATTCTACAACCCCACAAACAAAGGCTTCAAGGTAAGCAGAGATGTCATATTTGATGAGAATGACTCATGGTATGAGAATGAATGCAGGAAAGTGAGTCTACCCTATGACATGGAGGAAGATTTTCCAAAGCTTACCAAGGAAGAGCCAACTCAGCAAGAAGATTCAAGCTCAGATGATGATACAATAAACCTTGAAGAGTTTAAGGCCTGGAAATCCAAAGGGAAGATGAAGATGAAGCAATTAGAGGATAAGCCAGAAACTTCTACTCAAGCAATAAGGAGATCTCAGAGAGAGAAGAAGAAGCCTATCAGATTTGGGTATGACACATCACTTGTAACTAAACATTCTGTATATCTTGCAAAAGACTTGTTGAATGAAGAACCAGGTACCTATGAAGAAGCAATTACAAAGCCAGAATGGAGAGAAGCCATGGATGAGGAGATAGAAGCCCTCCAAGAGAATGATACTTGGGACTTGGTACCCAAGAAGGACACTATGAAGGTAATAGGATCCAGATGGATCTACAAATTGAAGAAGAATTCAGATGGAACAATTAACAGGTACAAAGCTAGGTTGGTAGCCAAGGGTTTTGCACAAACTCAAGGCATTGATTATGAGGAGACATTTTCTCCTGTGGCCAAGATGCCAACTATCAGAGTTTTGGTGAGTGTAGCTGCATCCAAGAATTGGAACATGTACCAATTGGATGTGAAGAATGCATTCCTAAATGGATGGATATCTGAAGAAGTCTACATGTCACAACCACCTGGCTATGAAGATCCAAGAAAGGTACATTATGTTTGTAAATTGAAGAAGGCTCTGTATGGATTGAAGCAGGCACCTAGAGCATGGAACTACAGATTGACCACCTACCTTCAAGACCAAGGATTTGTGATGAGCAAAGCAGACACTTCTCTATTCATAAAGAGAAGTAATACAGAGGTAATTTACCTATGTGTTTATGTTGATGACATCATCATTACAGGTAATGATGTCAATGGGATTAGACACATCAAAGGACAGATGATGAAAGAATTCAAGATTAGTGATCTTGGATTACTAAAATATTTCCTAGGTCTTGAATTGATCTACACAAATTCAGGTATCTACATTACTCAAAAGAAATATGTACAGGATATGGTCAAGAAGTTTGGTTTGCAGGATGCTAAGGTATCTACTACTCCAATGGAGGTTAACCAAAAGCTAAGTGCTCATGAAGGAGAAGAAATCAAAGACATTACAGGATACCAAAGTATGGTGGGTAGTTTGAACTATGCTACCTTGACAAGAATTGACATAGCTTATGGTGTAAGTGTACTTAGTCAATTCATGCACAAACCAAGGATACCTCACCTAGAGGCAGCAAAGAAGATCTTAAAGTACCTCAAGGGAACTCAAAGTCATGGTTTGTATTTTCCTTATACATCAGATATTGACATAAAGGTTTACTCAGATGCAGATTGGGCAGGATGCAAGGATGATAGGAGAAGCACCTCAGGATATATTTGCTTTGCAGGAGATAAGCCTATCTCTTGGTCAGCTAAGAAGCAACCTACAGTGGCTTTGTCATCCACTGAAGCAGAGTATAGAGGGCTTGCCAATGCCACTCAAGAAGCTATCTGGTTGAAGCTTCTATATACAGAATTAGGTCTATTCACAAGACCACCTATTATATTTGGAGACAACACTAGCTCTCTTCACCTTGCAGCAAACCCAATTTATCATGCCAGAACAAAGCACATAGAGGTTCATTACCACTATGTGAGAGAGAAATTGCTAAGTAAAGATATACAATTGACATATGTTTCTACTAATATGCAATGTGCAGATTTACTTACAAAGGCATTGGATGGAAACAAGTTATGCAGGTTCAAATCTATGATTGGATTGCAGGAAGTGATTGAAGAATGAAAGAGAAGATTTAAGCCAAAGTGTTTGGCTTGAGGGGGAGCTGTTGGTGCAAGACAAGCCTACACACATTGGCTTGAACACTTGGAAGAATTGGTTTGGAACCCATGAAGGATATCTCTATGAGAAGCAAGAACCATAGGAACCTAGTCCTATGAGATATTATCTTTTACCCCTAGTAAAAGTCTTTATGACTTGGCATCTCTTGTAATCACTTACCTACCTCATAAGTCGTGGAAATTTGAATGTTGTAATGGAGAGAATATCTCCCTACTTTTAGAGGAGAGATTCAAGGGAGCCTAAGTTTGAATTTCAAATTCAAATGATCTCAAAACTTCTATAAAAGATACAATCAAAAAGTCGCGGTTAGTCCTGCCACTCTAGCTCACTCCCCGAGGCAAAATTTCATTGTAACTCATTGTGTGTGAGGGCTACTCTATACCCAACATCACACTACCTCATTTAGCTGTGCTTGGCAAGCTAATGAGATTGTACAAACACATTTATCAATAGAAGTATACATTTTATCATCTCTGGTTTTTCTGAGTATCCTACTCCAAGTCTGTCAACTTCATCAGGGCATTTCTCTGGATCTACTGAACCAAATCAAGTGTTCTATAGCTCATTGGAACCAGCTCAAAGTCTACTACAAGCATACAAAATTTCAAAGGATTCCATTCAGCCAATTGAGAGAAAATCGATTCGAAGTGCACACTGGTCTCAGTCTGCAGAGTTCCTGAAAAGTCGGGGGTGATTATAACTTTGCTAAACTTATTTCTCAGTGCATAGTTTATCAATTGAAGTGATTCTACTTGTGATTGGTAGCTTACTAAGGTACATTAATACTCCCAAAAGGAATTGTGCCAATTTTAAGTGTGCTGGACACACTGAGTAAAAGTCTGAGCAGGTATCATTACAGAAATAGAAAGTTTTTGCTTGGTCTTTGAAGTACAAAGTTATCTGTTTTGGTTTGATCATTACCCAAACCATTTCCAAAGTACATATATGGTTTCTTTATGTCATTTGGAAGCTAAGCTAGTGTACTAGGTATATCTGAAGAGAAAAGAGGGCAGGTGTGAAGCAGGTTTTGCAGCACCAACTGATTTCCTGAGTGCATCCATCCATCACTCTCAACAGAGAAGTGGAAGCCTTTCATTTTATCTACAGAACTTTCATTAGATCACTTTACTCCGGATTTGAATCAATTGTTAGGTCATATGCTAACTTTTGAGAATGATGTCAAAGGAGATGTTGATAAGAGTGCAGGTCATGCAATGTATTCTAAAGACAAGAAGAAAGCCAACAAAGGGAAGCAACAATCAGGTGAAGAAGAAGGTACTTCAAACCAAGCAAACTTCATAAGAGGAAGAGGAAATGGCAGAAGTAGAGGAAGAGGCAGAAACAACAAAGAGAATGCAAGAGCTTGTTGGATATGTGGTAAGACCAATCATCTATCTCATGATTGTTGGCATAATAATCAAAACAATGGTAATTATCAGAACTTTAATCAAAGAGCAAGAGGTGGTAGATTTCAGAGAGGAAACTTCAGAGGTAGAGGTGGTAGGAATTCTTTTGGAAGAGGTGGTGGAAGAAATTTCCAAAGTCAATCCTATAATAACACCTACTACAACTATGCATCAGATCAAAAGGAGGACTCGACTCTCATTATGAATACATGTGAAACTTCACATGAGGACATGAGAGTGTTTTATATTGATTCAGGATGTAGTAATCATTTGAGTGGAAATATTGCTTTGATGACTGATCTAGATCATAATGCAATTAATCATACAGTTCAGACAGGTGATAATACAAAGCATAAGGTAAAGTCAATTGGTTCAGTCAAAGCTAAGGATGGGAGCACTCTTCTGAGTAAGGTACTTTATGTTCCCACAATTCCAAAGAATTTGATCAGTGTAGGTCAAATTGTGGAAAAAGGATATGAGGTAAGGTTCACCAATGATGGAGTTTATGTTGAAGACCCTAGTCAAGGGTATAAACAAGTTATTGCAGGAAAGAAAGAAGGAAGGCTCTTCACATTGAAGGTACAAGGAAATGTTGGACATGCTATGTTCACATATGGAGAGCAGAAGGTGTCAGAATTGGATCTTTGGCACAAAAGACTTGGACACTTTAATGAAAGAGGTATCAAAGAAATGATTAACAATGATTCAGTGCTTGGAATGCCTAACATTGCAGGTCAACACATGACATACAGATGTGAGGCATGTCAATTAGGTAAGGCTCATAAGCAATCCTATTCCAAGCATGGATTTATGTATTCAGAAAGACTTGAATTGGTGCATACAGATGTGTGGGGTCCTTCAAAGGACTTTAGTATAAATGGTTCAAGATATTATGTCATATATGTTGATGATGCTACCAGATGGATCACAATTTATGTGATTAAAGAAAAGTCAGAAGTGTTTAATACATTTAAACACTATCATGCATATGCAGAAAGGATTATAGGTCAAAAATTAAAGAGACTAAGGTCAGATGGAGGGGGAGAGTATTTTTCAAATGAGTTCAATGATTATTTGTGGAATGCAGGTATAAAGAGAGAAGTTACTTGCAGGTATTCTCCTCAACAAAATGGGGTAGCAGAAAGAAGAAACAGGACACTTGTTGAATTTGCAAGGTCCATGATGAAAGAGAAGAATTGCCCAAATTATTTGTGGGCAGAGGCTGTAAACACAGCTACTTATTTGGTTAATAGATTGCCTTGTAAAGCTTTGCAGGGTATGACACCATATGAAGCTTGGTGGGGTAAGAAACCTACCTTGGATCATTGCAGAATATTTGGATGCTTGGCATATGCATATGTGCCATCTCAATTGAGGCATAAGTTGGAGCCTAAGGCAGAGAAGTATGTATTCATTGGCTATGATGATAAGCAAATGGGATACAGGTTGTGGAGTCCATCCACAAAGCAATTTATTGTATCCAAGGATGTTACATTTGATGAACAAGGTACTTGGTATGCAGGTAAATATAATGTACATGCAGATGATGAAGAAGTAGTGGAACAAAGGAAAGGTAAAGCAAAGATACAATTACTTGATGAAAGTGATAGTAATGAAGTGCAGGTTGAAGTTGAAGAGAGGCCAAGGTTTGATCCAGAATGTGATGAACCAGAGACTTCAAGAAGTGCAGAAGTTAGGAGATCATCTAGGCACAAATGGCAACCTACAAGGTATAGCTATGACACTTCATTTTTGACTACTAAAGATTATGCTTATTTGGTAAAAGCAGATGAAGACCCTTCTACATATGAAGAGGCCAAAGGGAAGAAGAATTGGGAAGATGCTATGCAAGAGGAGTATGATGCATTGATAGAGAATCAAACATGGGATTTGGTTCCTAAACCTAATAGCCAGAAAATCATTGGATGTAAGTGGGTTTACAAAACAAAGAGGTTTGCAGATGGAAGTGTGTCTAGATACAAAGCTAGACTTGTTGTGAAAGGATATGCACAGACATATGGAGTGGATTATGATGAGACTTATAGTCCTGTGGCAAAGATGACAACCATCAGGCCACTCATAGCAATTGCTGCTTGCAAAGGTTGGAAGTTATCTCAATTAGATGTAAAAAATGCTTTCTTGAATGGTTACATTTCAGATGAAG
>CM035434.1:78894973-78942473 GCA_020310875.1 Ceratopteris richardii
TAATTATTGTTGTAGCCATGGTAGCCTTGAGATTGATTGAATCTGCCTATGCCTTGAGAGTATCCTCCTCTTTGGTGACCTCTTCCTCTTTGGTTCTTGTAGTTTTTGTAGCATTCATCTGTAGTATGGTTAGACAAGCCACAAATATTGCATGGAGATTGATTGTAGGGTCTCCCCCTACCTGACTTACCTCCTCTGCCCTACCTCTAGATGATCTACCTCTCCTGCATAGTTTGCTTGGGAGGTAGAGCCTTCTTCATCAACCTTCTTGCTTTACCCTTGTCTTAGTCTTCTTATCAGTATATAGGGCAGAGGGATTGTTACCTTTTGATTGCTCTCCATTCTTTGTGATCTTTGCTTCATGTGTAAAGAGTTGTCCAATCAGAGTTGTTAGATCAGGTGCTTGGATGTCCATGTACAAGTCCATTGCTGTGGTAAAGCTCTCCCACTTGTCATCTGCCTTTAGTCCATTGATCACTTGTCTGACTATTTGCTCTTCCTCAATTTCTTCTCCAACACTTGCAAGTTGATCTGCAATGTCTTTGACTTTGGTGACAAAATCTGAGACACATTGTTTTGGTTGCTTCCTAAGAGTTGTAAACTCAATCCATAGCTGATTCTTTCTGGCCCTTGTGCTTGATGAAAAGTATGTTGACAAGGTTTCCCAAGTCTCTTGGGAAGTTTTGCAATTCCTTACATGAGGTAGAAGGAAATCAGAAATAGAGTTTAGAAGATATGACCTTGCCAAAGCATCTTTAGCACACCATTGGTTGAGCCTCTCATGTTCATCCTTTGTAGGTAGGCCTCTGGTCTTGAATGAGGGCAAACTCCTCATCTCCTGATATGTATCCATACAAGCTTCTCCCTTGTAGATAGGTCTTCATTCTTAATGACCAAGCCTGGTAATTATTTCTATCCAATTTGTCACTGAAGGAAGGGAAACCATCACCCATGATTACCTTATTGCTCTGATACCACTGTTGGAAGTGATGGCTGGATACACTTAGAAGATCAAGCTGGTGCTGCAAATCCTGCTTCACACCTGCCCTCCTTTCTCTTCAGATATGCTTAGTAGACTCCTTGAGCTTCCAAATGACACCAAGAAACTATATATGTGCTTTACAAATTAATTGTGTGATAACCAAATCAAAACAGATGATTTTGAACCTTCACAAGTCCAAAAAACTTTCTATTCCTGTAATGATACCTGCTCAGTCTAAGCTTAGTGTGACCAGCACACTTACAATTGGATTAATTCCTTCTGGGAGTATTAAATTAACTTAACAAGCTACCATTAGCAAGTTAAATCACTCCAATTGATAAACTATGCACTGAGAATGATCTTTAGCAAAATCAGAGACACCCCCGACTTTTTAGGATCTACATAGAAAAATACCAGAGACTGCTTCGTCTGCAATTTCTCCCAAATGGCTGAATGGAATGACTTGAAACTTTGTAGTGTGGTAGAATACTTTGAGCTGGTTCTAATGAGCTTTGAATCATCCAATTTGGTTCAGTAGATCTTGAGATATGCCCTGTTGAAGTTGACAGACTTGAGGTAGATGACTCAGAGAAATCAGAGTTGAGAAGTATGAATGTATCTATTGATTAATGTAAATGTACAAGCTCATTAGCATGCCAAAGCATAGCTAAATGAGGTGTTGTGGTGTAGGCTAAGATGTAGCACTATCACACACACAGATACAGAGGTAGAATGCTCGGGAAGTGAGCTCAATGAGTGAGTGTTACCCGCGAGTTTTTTCCTAGTCTTTTTATAAGGTATCACTGAGGTTTGAATTTCAAATTCAAATGTAGGCTCCCTCAAATCTCTCATCTAAACATATGGAGATATTCTCTCCATTCATACCTTCCAAATTCCACGACTTTGAAGGTAGGTGTGTTTACAAGAAGTCATATGACTTTTACATGAGGTAGAAAATAACTAAGCATAGGCATGTGTTCCTATGCTCTTCCTTCAAATGAAGACTTCATGAATTAATCCAAACTCTTGTAAAACCTTCAAGATTGATATCCAATGCTAAGCTATCAATGTCCAATCTTTATGTGAGTCTTCAAGGTACAAAACAATGCCAAGTGTGAAGGCTTGTTTGCACCAACAATGTCAAGGTGAAGGTGATAAAAGTGCAGGTCAAGCAATGTATTCAAAGGATAAGAAGAAGAATAGCAAAGGGAAGCAACAAGGAAAATGAAGACGAAGGTACAACTAGCCAAGCTAACTTCCTAAGAGGAAGAGGAGGTGGAAAAGGTAGAGGAAGATGCAGAAGTAATAAAGATGGAGTCAAAGCTTGCTGGATTCGTGGTAAGACAAATCACTTAGCTCATGATTGTTGGTATAATACTTAGAATAATGGTGGATATAATTAGAACTTTAATTCAAGAGGAAGAGGTGGTAGAAATCAAAGAGGTAATTTCAGAGGTAGAGGTAGTAGAGGTTATTTTGGACGAAATGCAGGTAGAGGATTCCAAAGCCAACAATACAACAATAGCTATTACAATTATGCTTCACATCAGAAGGAGGATTCAACATTGATAATGAATGCAACTTGTGAAAGGCAAAGTGAAGACCAGTTAGTTTTCGACATTGACTTAGGGTGTAGCAATCACCTGAGTGGCAACATAGCTTTGATGACTGATTTGGAGAATAAGGTAACTAATCATGTAGTTCAAACAGGTGACAATACAAAGCACAATGTGAAGTCAATGGATCAGTGAAGGCCAAGGATGGAAGTACTCTCTTGAGTAAGGTTTTGTATGTTCCTACAATTCCAAAGAATCTGATAAGTGTAGGACAAATTGTTGAAAAAGGTTATGAAGTTAGGTTCACTAATGAAGGAGTTTTTTGTGGAAGACCCTAGAAATGGGTATAAACAAATTGTTTCACGGAAGAAAGAAGGAAGATTGTTCACATGAAGATTCAAGGTAATATTGGTCATGCCTTGTTCACCTATGAAGGGCATAAGATCTCTGAGTTAGATCTTTGGCACAAAAGGCTTGGACAATTTAATGAAAGAGGTATTAAAGATATGGTTAACAATGGTTCAGTGCTTGGATTGCCTAATGTTGCAGGTCAACATATGACATACAGATGTGAGGCATGTCAATTAGGTAAGGTTCATAAGAAATCTTATTCCAAGCATGGTTTTATGTATTCAGAGAAGCTTGAATTGGTACACAGATGTGTGGGGACCATCAAAGGATTTTAGTATCAATGGTTCAAGGTATATGTGATTTATGTTGATGATGCTACCAGATGGATCACTATCTATGTGATCAAAGATAAATTAGAGGTATTCAATACATTCAAGCATTATCATGTGTATCCAGAAAGAATCACAGGTCAAAAGTTAAAGAGACTAAGATCAGATGGAAGGGGAGAGTATTTCTCTAATGAGTTCACTGATTACTTGTGGAATGCAGGGTATAGAAAGGGAAGTTACTTGTGGGTACTCTGCTCAACAAAATGGTGTGGCTCTTGTTGAGTTTGCAATGATGAAGGAGAAAAATTGCCCAAATTATTTGTGGGTTTGAGGCTGTAAATATAGCTACATATTTGGTCAATAGATTACCATGTAATCTTTGCAAGGTATGACACCATATGAGACATGGTGGGGTAAGAGACCTACTCTAGATCATTGCAAAGTATTTGGATGTTTAGAATATGCATATGTGCCATCTCAATTGAGGCACAAATTGGAACCTAAAGCTGAAAAAGTATGTGTTCATTGGATATGATGATAAGCAGATGGGATACAGGTTGTGGATTCCATCCACAAAACAATTCCTTGTGTTAAAGGATGTTACATTTGATGAGCAAAGTACTTGGTATGCAGGTACAATCAATATTTATGCAGGTAATGAAGAAGTTATGAATCAAAAGAAAGGTAAATCAAAGGTTCATATATTTGATGAAGATGAGAACAATCAAGTACAGGTTGAAGTTGAAGAAGTACCAAGGTTTGATCCAGAATGTGATGAACCAGAAACCTCAAGGAGTGGAGAACTCAGGAGGTCATCAAGACACAAATGGCAACCTACAAGGTATAGTTATGACACTTCTTTTTTGGCTACCAAAGATTATGCTTATATGATAAAGGCAGATGAAGACCCTTCTACATATGAAGAGACAAAAAGTTAGGAAAATTCGGAGAAAGCTATGCAGGAAGAGTATGATGCATTGATGGAGAATGGACACATGGGATTTGGTTCCTAAACAAAATAGTCAGAAGATCATTGGATGCAAATGGGTCTACAAGACAAAGAGGTTTGCAGATGAAGTGTGTCTAGGTATAAAGCTGGACTTGTTGTGAAAGGATTTGCTCAGACATATGGTATAGATTATGATGAAATTTATAGTCCTATGGCAAAGATGACAACCATCAGGACACTCATAGCTATTGCTGCATGTAAAGGTTGAAAATTATGTCAATTAGATGTGAAGAATTCTTTTCTAAATGGTTATATTTTAGATGATGTTTTCATGGAGCAACCACAAGGATTCACAGATGAAAGGTATCCAGATCATGTATGTAAGCTCAAGAGAGCTTTGTATGGTTTAAAGCAGGCCCCAAGGGCATGGAATTATAGACTTGTGAAGTTCTTGAAGGACCTTGGTTTTCAAGTATCTAAAGCAAATAGTAGCTTGCTTGTTAAAGCAAGTGATGATGGGTTCATTTACATGTACATATATGTTGATGATATAATTCTTACAGCTACAGATGAGAAAGGAATTCAAAGCCTAAAGAAGCAAATGGAGAAAGAGTTCAAGATTAGTGACTTGGGAGATTTATCATATTTCGTGGGCATGGAGATCTCCTACACTCAACGTGGGAGTTATGTAACTCAAGAAAGGTATTTGAAAAACTTTTTGATCAAGTTCAAATGGATGATTGCAGGGTAGCACCTACTCCAATGGAGGTGAATCACAAATTCAGCAGATATGGAGGAGAAGAATTCAAGGACATGAAGCTATATCAAATTTCGGTTAGTAGTCTGATATATGCTACATTAAGTAGGCCTGACTTGTCATATGCAGTTGGAGTATTATCTCAATTCATGCATTGTCCCAGGAAAGAACATTGGGTTGCAGGACAAAGAGTGTTGAGGTACATTAAGGGTACACCCAAAGAAGGTTTGTATTATGGTTTTACATCAGATACAAACATTAAGATATATAGTGATACAGATTGGGCAGGTAATCCTGATGATAGGAGATCAACTTATGGATACTTGTGTTATGTGGGAGATAAGTTAATTTCATGGTGTTCAAAGAAGCAACATACATTTGCTTTACCACCCAGAGAGGCTGAGTACAAAGGTATGGTTGAAGGTGCAAAGGAAGTGATATGGCTTAAGACTCTTACGAAGAGTTTTGACATCATTCAGAGTACACCCACTATTCATGGAGATAACATGAGTTCATTGTATTTAGCTGCTAATCTTGTTTTTCATGCCAGGACTAAACACATTGAGATTCAGTATCATTTTCTAAGAGAGAAGGTGATGGACAAGGAGATTGAAGTCATACATACTTCAACAAAAGATCAGATAGCTGATATGCTAACCAAAAGCTTGGATGGACCAAAGCTACAAAGATTCAAAGACATGACAGGTATAAAGAAGATAGAGAAAACCTCAGCTCTCTCATCCAGATATAAAACTTTTCAGTAATGAAGAAAAGTTGCACCCGATATTTCTATGTATTCTCCTTTTGTGCTTGATCATTTCAAGAAACCTTTTGTAGCTGTCTAATTCCATAGTTGATGAGTCTAACGTTAATTTTGAGAGCCTAATTGTAAAGAGGCTTCGAGAATTATGCTTAGGAACATTCATATGTGAGGAAGTGTTGAGTGTCTTCTGAAACAAGCACAAACCCGATGATCAAAGAAATGGTCAATTCTCAATGCACAGTGTAAAGTTCTGCACAATTGAGGAGTCAAAATCTAAGTTGGAAGGTAAGCCATCTATGGCTAAAAGCATTTGCATAAACAGATTATAGTTTGGGAGAACCAAGCTTTAGAAGTTGCAGGTGTCAAAGTCGACTGTTATGAACTACAGTTTTAGACATAGGTGACTTGTGAGATTATTTCTCAAGATCTACTGAGTCTTTTGGAGTGATTTAACTTGGAGGAGGTGCGCAAACTATAGACAACACATTATACAAAGTTTTATAAAAAAACTTTACACATTTGATAATTCATTGAGTGAGTTATGTGCAATAGACTTTCTGTGTAGTCATCTTCTTCACAGTTTGTTCAAAATTTTGGTAGTTGAGCATTGATCCTCCAAATTGGTAAAGTTTTAAGTTATTCTTGATATAGAGGTGCTCTAACTTCAAAGATAACTTGTTCTTTTGGAGATTAACACTCTCCATATATATATATATATATATATATATATATATATATATATATATATATATATATATATATATATATATATATATATATATATATATATATATATATATATATATAAGAGAAAACATGTGCGATGATGCAACTTAATTCGTATTAATTTGAACTTTTGTATTCTCTCTCATTGTGTAAGAATGGACGAAAGAGAAGACAACGAATCGATCGAGTGAAATACACTTACCATGGTGTCAGCATGCACCCCAATCTCAGAGGTTTTCTTGGAATACTCAAGTTTCCCCCATTTTTAAATGTATGCTTTGAAGATATCAAAGAGTTTTCTTTGAGTAGATAATATGTGTACTTATAGCGTATGAATGCATTTGTACTTGAAGCATTTTGCTAATTACTGATGTGTAGGTGCTCTTGTAACTAGCATTAACGTGATTGTAAGTTAGGAGTATATTTTTATGATGATTAATTCCTTATAACAACTATTAGAAAATCTGTAATATCCTTGATAAGGTTCTGATCCATGATGAAGTATATTCCAAATATGTGTTTCAAATCTCCATTTCCTTTGAACCAAAATATATTAGTAATAGCTATAGAGATGGCCATAGCGATGGATTAAAATAAATTGTGAAAAACTAATGGCGGGAGAAATATCCTTGGAATTGAGGTAGGAGATAGTGAAATTTTTATCTTGAGTTGTGGTGGCAGGGAGGCGTACCAAGGTGAGCATATGGATGCCATATGGAAGGGAAACAATAGAGGAGATAAGGTAGAGAGAGAGAGAGAGTAGTTTCTCTCTAAACATGCACATAGATAAAACCTGAAATTGTGCCTTGTATTTATAGTGAGCAAGTGCTTTGATTTATACATAAACAAGTCGCTCTTTGAAACATCGGAGAGTGGATAGTGCAATCCATAAGGATTGCACTTATCAAGAGTGTGTTCATATGAAAGCTCATAGCTAGCGATCCCCCCTGCCTTGAGCTTGATATTCAAATAGCTCTTTGGGAAATTTCCTTCCCATGTACAAAGAAGGTGGTACAAAGAAGGTGGTACAATTTCTATATCTTTCCTTCCACAAACTCATGGGTGGTACAAATCCTTCCCTATAAATATGAGGATGATACAAAGAGATTGAAAGGCTTATAACATTTCTTTGTTGTCATCATCCTTATTTTATTTTCGTTCTTATTGATGATGTTCATAATTCCATTCTTTGCCTTGAGCTTCTTGCTTTGACTTGCAGTTGGTTGTTGGCATATTGGTCACTTTGTTGTAGGTACTCAAGAAAACTTGTTAATAAAAAAACAAGGTAGAAATAACATGAAGAAGGTCCTTCCCACTTATTAGTTGAGGGGTGTCTAATTCCCACACATATTGTGAAATACAACTTGAAAAATTATTTACAAAATATCTAGCTCAAAGCTAGATGTCTATGAGTTATTACAAGTTATATAGGCTTTTTGGCATTCTTTTATCTTGTGATGGCTTTCAAAAGAATACAATAATTTGGTTTGTGCATCACAAATAAAATTCAACTGAAGTGACAAATCAAAGACATTTTGGTGGGGCTATGCTGGTAGTAAGCACTCTCCATTTTTCCAACATACATTAAGTTAAACATAAGGAACTGGCCATTCTTGTAATGGTGATGCTGGGTGCTTTTTGTGATGTATATAGACATATATGCCCTTCACAATAGTTGGGAGAGGAATGTGTTAAACCTTGTATGATATATCACAACTTCAGAACCTACAAAACGTTATCAAGACCACTCGACAATGTGAGTAATGATGGACAGTGTACAGAGATGAGAGGGTCTTGGCAGCTGTACACCAGCCTAGATAGCTCAATGGAACCCTAATAGACTCCTTAATGTTTTACTCACAGCTCATAGCCTGCTAGCAATTGGCCTCACACCTTTTTCACACATTCAAATGAATGGTTGAGTGAACTATACAAAGTTGTCTCATGAATTTAGGAGGCCGATACTTAGAGCAATGTGCATAAGAAGTCAAGGGGGTAGTCCCAACCTTTTAGGAAGAAGATGATACACAAACAAAATCACCTTGATTTACTCATAAATCAAGTTCTATGTATCAAATGACTATGAAACTTTGTAAGCATGCTTATCATAACCTTTCCTTTGTATTTCAATCAATAGGTTGGAAATTAATACACACACATAGAGAAATGACTCAAAGAACGCGATATAATTTACTCAATGTACTATGACATTGAACAAAGAAACATATAACAATGAGAATGAAGTATACATGTATTGCTAATTGACATATGATACAATGCGAGAGTGGGAGACTGCTATTTTTGAGGAAATACATAGATAACTAAAAATAGAAAGAGTGGATGATAGAGAAGACAAAGAATGGACGATTGAGTGCAATACACTTATCATGGTGTTAGCATGCACCCCGATTTCAGAGGTTTTCTTTGAATACTTGAGTTTCCCCCATTTTTATATATATGATCTTAGGATATCAAAGAGCTATTTATTGAGTAGAAAATATGTGTCCTCACAGCATATGAATGCATTTTGACCTGAAGCATTGTGCTAATTATTGATGTGTAGGTGCTCTTGTAACTAGAATTAATGTGATTGCAAGACAAGATAACAAAGAGAAGTCAAATTTGCACCAACGCAACTCCAATCAGAATTGTAAATTCGGTGATTTTTTAGGAGTATATTTTTATGATAATTAATTCCTTGCAACAAGTATTAAAAAATCTCTAATATCATTGATAAGGTTTAGATCCATGATTGTTGATATATTTTGGTAGTGATGTGTGTGAACACACTAGGACTGCTAGGGCACTTTTGTCCCCTCTTTAGGAGGTATTTTTTTTCCCGGCTTGTATATATGCCTCTAACCCTAACGGGTTACTTATCTTTGTACATTCTTGTGGTAATACATTCAGTATTGTGTGTTGTGCTCCAAGCTTCTTCTTCTTCCTTGTGTTGTTTGCGTGCTTCCATAGACATCTAATTCCAACAATTGGAATCAAAGCAGTTTGTCCCTTCATCTAGGGCATCATCGATACCCTTCCGGTCATAGTCTCAAAATTGCACAAAATTTGGTCAGCATACACAAGGCAATCTGAGCTCGTTTTTGCCTCTGAATGCTCTATCACAATGCTTGTGCAGGCCATTTCATCTTTTTGTGCCAAAGGGGTATACAAGTTTTGGTTCGCCAGTATAAGCATCTCGAAGTCATACACAGGTCTAGTAGAACTGGTTTAGGTAGTTCTATTCAACCTTTTCAGATACAACCATTTTTTTGCATCAAGGTGTTTTAGTCAATGGCCATGGCTAAAAGTAGTGATCTACTTTGTATGCTGGTTGTTGAGGATAACTTGGATGGTACGAAGTACCCATTGTGGGCTTGTATGATGCATCATGTATTGTTTGCAAAAGGACTATGGAATATTGTGTAGGGTGTTGAAAGACATCCTGTTACACCTACAAATAGAGATACTGCAAATACAGGTACTGAAGCTGATGCAGATGGCATCGAAGATGGTGATATTATTCAAATTCTTGTTCGTGTTGTGGTTTTTACCGCACCTACTGTAGAGCAAATTTGTTGGGATGGCAGATATGCAGAATAGCTAAGGATGCTTGGGATACACTTACCACATTATACCAAGCTAGGAATGAGGCTAGCATTGCTTACCACAAAAAACAATTGGGGAGTTAGCACATGAATGAAGGTGATTCTATGGATAATTTTTTGACAAAGATCAAGGATTTAAAGGAACACTCGATTTCTGTTGATGAAGTCCTTCCTGATAGCTCACTTATGCAGATCGTTCTGAATGGTCTTCCCAACTCATATCAGAGTTTTGTCGCTACTCTTCGTTTGATGATGAAAGGCAATCCAAACAGCTTAACATTTGAAGAGTTAGTTTTTATTATGTTGCAAGAAGATCACTCCAGGCAAAACACGTCTATTATGCATGTTGTAGATGAAGCTTTCCTAGCTAGTCAGAAGGGCAAAGGAAAATGGAGCTCTTTTAATAGTAAGCAAAAATCTAGTAATTCTGCACATTCGAAGAAGGAAAACAAAGATGAGAAGAAATTAGAAAAACAAAAAATATTTTGTAAATATTGTAAAGCAAATGATCATGTCATTAAGAGTTGTCCAAAACTAGCTACTAAAGAGGCAAAGAAGAAAGAGTTCCGAACAGTTGTTGCAGAGGCCTCTACACAAAAAATAGAGTCTGCTAATCTTGTGCAGGATGAACAATGGGCGTTTACTATTGTTTGCAGTTTTGAACCATCTTCTCATGAGCAATGCATGTCTGTAGTAGACATAGATGTTTGGTACTTTGATAGTGGGGCGACCAAACATATTACCTTGTAGCACAATTTTTCCTCTTCACTCGAGCATGGCCCTATAGGGAATACTGTTACAAGTGCCAACAACTCCTTTTATCTTGTTATGGGAGTTGGTAAGATCATTCTGACTACTACTGATGGGAGTTATTTTACATTGTCTGATGCTTTACTTGTGCCACGGATCAAGAAGGATTTTTTATTAGTTTTGGGCTTAGCTAGGATTGGTTTGGTTGTGAAATTTATTGATGATAGATGTATAGTTCATGATCTATCAAATGGTGATGTGATTATTACTTCTGGCATTTTATCTCGTGGGTTGTATAAGCTCATAGATTATGAAAAATTTGTGAATGATTCAACATGTACAGTAGATGATTCTCAGGTCATGTCAGATGCAAAGCTTTGGCATGCATCCTTTAGTCATCTGAACTTTGCTAGTTTGCTACACCTGTAGAAACTTGAAATGGTGTCCTCTTTGTCCAAACTTGAGGCACCCGATAAACATGTATATGAAGGCTGTATTTTGGGCAAAATGCAGTGTTTCTCCTTTACAAAGATGGTTCAATTTGAGCTACTTAGAAATTGTAGCTTGTTCATGGTAATGCGTGTGGTCTTATGCAAACACCCTCTTTTGGAAACTATTTTTACTTCATGAGTTTCACCGATGCTTTTTCTAGGCATGCATGGGTATATCCATTGAAGGCAAAGTCGGAAGGTTTATGTGCTTCAAAACGTTTTTGGTTTTGGCTGAAAATCTATCGGCATGTAAAATGGGCACCCTCTATTTTGATCGAGGGGGGGAATATATGTCTTCTGACTTTAATGCATTTCTAGTTGAACGTGGGATAAAACATCAGTGTAGAGTGCCATATACACCTCAACAAAATGGAGTTGCTGAATATAAGAACACGTCACTCATGGAGATGGTGAGCTGTATGGTCAAGAGTCAAGCTTTACCACATAGTTTCTCGCTTGAGGCTGTTATGTGCGTAGCATATGTACTTAACAAGTGTCCCACTAAAGCACTGCAGTTTATCACTCCATATGAGGCTTGTCATGGTCGCAAGCCATCTGTTGCTCATCTGGATGTTTTTGTTTGTTTGGCATATGCATTAGAGCCTGAACAACATCGCAGAAAATTGGATGATAAATCAGTAAAATGTATTTTTGTTGGGTATAGTTCTGAAAACAAAGGCTATCAGTTGTATCTGCATCCATTGACTAAATGCATAACAATAAATCATAGATTTACAAGATCTTCCAACACATGAACCTTAATGTACACACCTTAGGACTCAAAAATAGATCAGTGAGGGATAGAGAGAGATGAAATGAGATTTTAAATGTAATGGTAAGCTATGAGGCTCACCTACACTAACTTATATATGAATGTGAAATTACAATGTGTGTATATCATACAAACTGACAATATCTATATCTAGGCAAAAATAGGAACTAGAAACAAGAGATTGTGTGCCTAAAAGGTATGAAGAGTGTGTTTGTGTGAGAATATGGAGAAGAAAAAAGGTTTAGAATTGTTGTGCAACAAACCCAAATTTTTATCAATCTAAATAAAAAACGAGTGACCTGGCAAGTAAGAACGGAAATAAACTTGCTAGTCATAGTAAATCAACAATTGATGTTGATGGTAAGCTCACAGGATCTCCTCGAAATAATCACCAAGTTGTAGAACACAACTCCTCCAAGAGTATAATAACTCCTCCTCCAAGATGGCCTCCAAAATCTCCTCCTAGCTTGAGAAGATTGATCACCTCCTCGAAGTTCTTATCCAAGAGCTTGAGCTTGTTGAGTGATGCTAACAATGAACTAAAGCCCCTCTTTATATAGCTTATGAAGTGATCATCCAAAAGCTACTTCAAAAAAGTGAAGAACGACGCCTGCAGAGGATTAAGGCAGCTCGACGAAGATGGATATCATCTCAGACAAAAGCGAAAGAAGAAGAGACCAAGGCGCAAAGCAGACGTAACTAGGAACTGCGCAAATTCATGGATTGCTAGCCAGCGGTGATGGGTGACTATTCGTCTGAGTTATGGCTTCTTAAGACTACTTTCTTGTACAGAAAGAACACTCGAAGTCGTCGCACATGACTTCGTTTGGCAGGAGCAAGTAAAGCATTCCGTCTCTGCAGAACGTGATGTTGCTTTGTTTCTCTGAGGAGACGTGCTTTGCGACACATTAAAGTGTCGACGTCTGATAATCCTTTGAAGAAGAATGTTATGCCAGTGGTTGAAGGTGCCTTCCCACTGAGGTGACACTCGGGTCGTCTGACGAGTCATCTGAGGTGTCATCAGGAACTTCCGACAACGTCAATCTTTCCCGACGCTCTGCAGCTCCGAACTATCGCGATACTCATGTCTGTCGCGACACTCCGGGGGTCCGTGTCTGGTCTATCGCAACACACCGGGTGTCTGCCTATCGCGACACTCTAAGGGACACACCGCGTGTCCGTTTATCGCGATACCCTGGGGGTGCCTCGATCGCGACCCTTCGGGTGGCCGTCTATCGCGACACCGGGTTTTCACATATCTCGATGTGTCTATTGCGACGCGCCTGATGACCTGTCTTTCTTGATGCTCTGGGTGTTTTTCGAGACCGTCTGACTTTCTCCGGGTGGTAGTGGTGACTCGTCGGCGCTGTCTTCTCTCTCTAAGGGTTGTTTTTGGGCGCACGAGCTGTTATCTAGTGCAGGGTCCTGGGGCCACGATGCTGGCCGGCGCTCGTGTCAATCTTTATGTTTTTTTGGCATTAAAATCTTAGGAGTGTCTGCAACCGTTAAAGAGTTAATACTTTAAAGAGTTCAGAGTTAAAGATTTCCGAATAAAGAAGTACTTCTATTCCTGCAATCGGCTCCCTCATTAGCTCGTTTTCTAAAATCCAAGTAGTAATTACAAGTTCCTTTTGGCCATGGATGTGGCTTCATCCTCTCTCGTGAAAAGTAATCGGGCCCCTCCCCCTGGGGAGACCGATATCCTGGCCGCTCTGCTGGAGGGGGGGTCGTGTGCCGCCCCTGCGGCATCCGAAAGTGTTGAATCCCCCATTGTTTCCCTCAGTAGACCCGCAGTTCTGTCTGCTCGAGAGGAGCTCAAGAAAGTTTGCCTCGTCGGCCAAGTGTTTGGCCCTAGGCCCCTGCTCGAAACTGTGCGACAATGGCTTCGAAAAGAGTGGTTCCCTCGAGGACTAATTGTTAGCAAATGTCAGTTCTTACCAGCGAGCCACATGCTGCTAGTCTTTGAAAATGAAGAGATGGCGTTCCAAGCCCTAAGCGTTGCACCTGGCAGTTCGGTCGGGCGACCCCTGTGCCTATTCAGATGGTCCCCGGACTTTACTCCCGACAAATCGAAATCGCTTCGGTACCCTCTTTGGGTTGAGCTCCCTAACCTTCCTTACTTCTTGTACAACTTCGTGTGGGACATTGTCTCTCCTATCGGCAAGCCGCTGGCTTCACGCGAAGACATTGGTGGTCTCATCTATGAAGGTGCAAGGACACTCATTCAATGCTAGGTGGCACCCCCAAATCTGTGTTGAGGCCGACCTCAGTTCGCCGCTTCCATCAATGATCAAAGTGGACATGGGCGAAGGAGATGTATGGGAGCAGGACATCACCTACAAAAACCTTCCCAACGCGTGCTTTCGTTGTGGCCAACAAGGTCACAGGATTAAAGATTGCCCTTTCAGGCAAAAAAACAAGCGATTTCAAGAAGCCTCCAAAACTGCTCAAGACAACATTGGCGATTTGACCCACTCGACCAAGGAAGGGGAAGGCAAGGGCCTCCTTAATCCACAAGCTGATGCTGATGGCTTTATTGAAGTTAGAAGAAGAAGGAAAAGAAGCCCTAGGGCCAACGGTGAGAGAAACAACCTGCCACTTACCCCCTATAGCAATTTGTATTGCAATCTAGGAAAGGAGATCAATGAGCTTGACTACCCAGGTGGGAAGCTACTTGAGGTAGACACCTACGACAAAGCCCTAGAGATCCCTGACAATAAAGAAACCCCCCAGGAGGGCTACACTACAAGCAAAGAAGATGGATTCACCACTAGTAACGAAGACAACATGGATAGTGAAAGTTCCATCATTGGATCGACGATCCCGGAAACGGTGCCGAGCACGGGGCCCAAGTCCCCCCAGCAAGGGGCATCCCGCAAAGGAAAACAGCCTATGGAGTTACCCTGGAAAAGCCCCCACAAGAACCGATTTCTAAGTCGGGATCAGATCCCAGCGAAAAAGAAAGATGAAACCAAGAGAAGAAAGGACAAAGCTCCCTCCCGCAAAGAGGGATCAATACAAAAATGATTGTCATCTCGCTAAATGCTAGAGGGCTAACCGACCCCTCAAGAGCGACCATCATTGGTCAATGGCTTCGCGACATTAGCTTAAACCCAGACTTTATATGTATTCAAGAGATTAAAATTGACGGAGAAGACCTCTAGAAACGGCTCAGATAGGTCTCCTCGGCCCATGTGTGGATCCCAACAAAGCACCAGCGGGGGTCTGGAGGAACGGTTATCGGTGTTAAACAACTCTGGTTTGAAAAGCTTGAGAACTCCATTGAAGATGTAAGTCACCGCTGGATTGCTGTTTCTTTTGGTGCTCCTCTTTGTGTTACTATGGTTTCTTTGTACGCCCCTAACGGGGATTTGGAGAGACTGAACACTTGGGCCTCCTTAGACTCGCTTCCCCACAACGTGCTTATATGTGGAGACTTCAACATGGTGGAGGACCCTATGGACAGATCGATGGGCAAGGGCAGGGTCATCGACAGTCGGGAGAAAGAAACGTGGGACATGACCAAACTCCACTTGGATTTGGTTGAATTCAAAGACTCGAATGGCTTTTCTTGGTCGAATCTCCAAGCGGGCGAGGACCTGAGGAAAGCTAGACTCGATAGATGCTACATCTCTCAGAGTTTTACTCATCAATGGGGCCACCCTACCATCACGCAACGCACTGACCTCACTATCTCTGATCACTACCCGATCGTTATCACTTTTCAACCTTCCAACAAGATCCGCAAGGCTCCGTGGTTCCATGCCAACGCAACCACCTTCTCTCTCCCCTCTGTCCATCAAGAAATTGCCGATGTGTGGAAGGTGGCGTTCGCCTCTGGCTTGGCCCTAGCCAAGTGCTGGAGAAGTGCGGTCGACAAGTCTCGTAAGATCATGATCAGAACTAAGAAGATGCTCGAGACTGTGCGGCGGGCTCGTAGGGAAGCTCTTTACCACAGACTCTGGCGGCTCGAGGAGGAAGTGAACAAAGGAAAACACCAAGCCCAGAAAGGTCTCCGAAAAATCAGAGCAGTGTTGAGATACGAGGAAGAAATACAAAGGAAAAACTTGCAAATCTTCTTCAAGGAGTGGTGGGCTGGCAAAGCCGACAAACCCACCAAAGAGATGTGCCGTATCCTTAAAAGGAAACACAACAGAGAATTGATCCCCCTACTGCTAGATCCACATGGCAATGTATGCAATTCGGAAGAAGATAATTTTGGCATCATCGAAGGGCACTTCACGAGACTCCTGGGAACCTCGAACCCCCTCTCCCACCATAGAAGGGACTGTATGGCTGCCATTTCTAGGGTTTTCCCCCGGAGGATACCACCCAACCTCCACTCCCTGCTTCATGCCCCTATCTCTGAATCAGAAATCATTGAGGTCATTGATGCCCTCCCTCTCGGTAAAAGCCCGGGACCCGACGGACTCACTAACGAGTTCTTTAAATCCTTCAAGCTGGTGGTTGCCACCCCTCTTCGGATGGTCTGGCAAGAAGCGCTAAAGTTTGGTGCTCTTCCTTCTTGTCTAAATAATGGAATTATCAAGTTGATACACAAGAAGGGGGAAAAGAACAAAATCGAGAACTGGCGGCCTATTACGATGCTCCAAACAGGATACAAGATCATCGCCAAAGTCATTGCCAACAGACTCTCGTGCCACCTGAGATCTTGGCTCAGTGAGGACCAAAAAGGTTTCATCAAAGGCACGTCTATCCTGGAAACCATTATGGATATTTGGGAAGGTATTCAATTTGCAAATGAGTCTAATCAAGATGTGGTTTTCCTCAAGATCGACTTTGACAAAGCCTACGACATGCTAGAATGGGACTATATTCTGCAGTCGCTCCAAGATCTCGGATGTAGTCAGAAATTCACCAAGATGATCGCGACCCTTCTCGGAAACGCAACGACCCAAATTAACGTTAACGGCAAACTTTCGAAGGCGATCCATCTTAGAAGATCTATTAGACAAGGGTGCCCTCTGGCCCCCCTTCTTTTTGCCATCGCCACTGAGGGGCTGAGCAGACTTGTGGCACATCATGTGGAGGCTGGCAATATCAAAGGCCTCCGGTTGCCTCACGACCACAGTCAAATCATCATGAGACTTTTTGCCGATGATATGAACGCGTTCGTTCACAATGATAATACCAGCCTGGAGACTTTCTGGAGGTGTCTTGCTACCTTTTGTGATGCCTCTGGATCCAAAATCAACCACTCTAAGACCGCCTTTAGGGCTATTGTGGGACATCATCCTGGCCTTCTCATTGATCATGGCTGTCAAATCATTCCGCAGGGCCAAATCTTTCGACTTCTTGGAATCCCCTTGGGGTTTGGCGTCTCTATGGAGCAGCGATGGAACTGGGTGTTGGCCAAACTCGAAAACAAACTTAACTATTGGAGAGGTATGCAAATCAATCTCGCTGGGCGTGCGATGGTTATCAACACGTTCCTCCTCTCTTCTACCATCTATTTCCTTTCTTGTTGGAGACCGAATGAGCAAGGCCTGTCCAAACTGAATAGTATTTGTAGAAACTTTCTTTGGACGGGCGATCATAACAGAAGGGGGGTGCCTAAAATCAAATGGGCCATCTGCACTAGCCCTAGAGATAGCGGGGGCTTGGTATCTTGGACATTGGGTGTATGGCTAACAAACTGGCAGCCAAATGGATGATTAAGGCTTGGTGCAATAGGGAGGCCTCGTGGGCCAAGCTGATCTTCAGAAACAAGAATGAGTTGGCCCTCATGGGGTTCCCGAACTGGAAGAATCTTGACATCATGACCCTACTATTCTCGGTTTCCGATACATGGCATCCGGAGTGTGGAGTCGTGGAACATTCAAAATGCCAAGAAGTTATGGAACAAAGGATTCAAAAAATGGAAACACCTCTGGAAACATGACACCAACAGCTGGATCAACTTCGAGGATATTGACCCTCGCATAAACATCTCCTACGAAGAATGGAACACTTTGCAAAGCAGATGCCTCGCATGGGATCGTCACAAGACTCGCCTTCTCATGGGACACGACACACCGAACTCGCTTGGTCTCAAATGGCACAATGGAAATAGCCTACTCAAAATCCCGAACATCAAAGAGTCGGCGGACCACCAGATCAGCCTCAACAAGAAGTGGTGCCTGTCTTGGACGCGGCTTCGGTGGGACATGAAATTCATGGGTATCTGGCACCCCCTTATAGAGATTAAGAAGTCTGTCCTCTTATGGCAAATTCTTCATCGAGGAATTTGGACCAACCATAAGGCTAGCAAACTTTGTGGGATCCCTCCTTGGTGCAAACGCTGCCACCGGGCTATCGAAGACGTCCCACACATCTTCCTTACTTGCCCCAACTCCTACAGAATCTAGCAGACGGTTGGAATGAAAATCAGACTTCAAAAACAGCTTAGTTGGAAACAAGTCCTTTTGGGAGAAGCGATCGGCTGCTCTGCGACACTCTGGAACGCCATCAGAGGGGAAGTCCTGTGGAAAATTTGGCGGGAGAGGTGTGCTCATAACTTCGGCGATCCCCCCAGGGAGTGGTCGATTGAGAAATCACTATTCCTCCTTGGCAAAAGGATTGTTAACAGTAAGAAATCCCCCCCCTTCAGGCACCATCAAGTCCTCCTTGTGATCAACAACAAGCTCAAACCCAAGTGGGCCCCGCATGAGGGCGATGAGAGGGTGATTAACCTTCTCTGTAATGCAACCTAGGATTCAATCAAGCTTCCCCTGCTTTGTGGGATTTGGGGGGTCCCGTGGGCACTAGTCCCCTTCTATTGTACCTTTGTTTCTTAATTTAATTCAAGTCCCGGAGAGTAGGCTATTGCCGAACTTCCTTTATATTAAAAAAAAAAAGCTACTTCAAAACGCTTTCGTCATCGATTAAAACAAAAGCTATCCAAAACTTTATCGTGAAAACCAAGTCATTATTCAAAAATCCTTAAAAAAAAGCATCCGCTTAAATGATGAATCCCGTGTTGCATGAGAGAGGGATTGAACCCTTGTCATAAGCATGAGAATGCTTTCTCTTAGCCATGGCGCCATCGTTATTTTTGTTGTAAACAACACTATAAAAGGTGCATCATATACTTCTCTCCATCTCTTTTGGAACATGGACCATGGACCATAGGACATTGTTTCCAACAATCCCCCCTTCAATGTCACAATGGTACAAGGGTAAATAACCTACAAAACTTCTCACATCTGCAAATATCTCTTAGCTGATTTCCACTAAATCTTGAGCTGAATGTGTTCGAAGTTGTATAGTTGAGAAGCTACAAAGTGAATGTCATGTCGTGTATTACATAGATATATCAAGCAACCTATCACTTGAATATATAGTGTAGCTTCAAATCCTTCTGAATCTTCTATCAACTGTAATGGCACTTCCACATACATAGGTGTATGCTTAGGCTTAGAATATATCATCTCAAACCTTCCCAATAATTTCTCAATGTATTTCTGTAGTTTCATGTAGATACACTTATCTCTCAATATGAACTCAATCGTGGAACTTGTCATAATCATATCACCTTGTAGTGCATCTTGAACACTAGCTGGTTCATTCATAACTGAAGTAAGAGCTAAAATATTATGAATCTCAAAATAGTCTACTTAATTTACTTAGTGTTTTTGTGGTCTCTTAGTATGAATTCTAGTTCTTCCTGTGTGTTCCTATATACCACTATCCATTCATGTTTGATATAGCCACTTTGGCCTATTCCTGAAAAGTGGTGGTAGCTCTTTTGGTTCTTTAGTATCTCTTTCTTTTGGAACTCTAGAACCTTCTCCAACTTCATAAGTTGGAACTTCAAGAGGTACTAATGATGGACTTTGTACTGATGTAGGTAATGATATTCTCTCTTCACCTATATCTCTTAGGGTTTGAGAAGGTTCATCACCCCCCTTGTATGGCTGAGTGTAAGTATCCGAATTCCTTCTGAAAGATGCATAGTCATCTGCCTTTATGAAATCTGGAATCTCTTCCTTCTTATCATAAATTTGACTTTCTGCAATATATGCATTGTGTGAGAGTAGGATATCACCTATATCTGGAACATAGAATCTGTATCCTTTGCTTTCAAATGGATAACCAATAAAGACTTCTTTAATGGCTTTTACATCAAGCTTACCACCATCCTTCTTCTCAATGTGAACATAAGCTCGGGAACCAAAAACTTTGAAGTAAGTCACATTGGGCTTCTTCCCATAATAAGCTTCATAAGGTGTAAGAACCTTTAAAGCTTTTGTGGAGGACCTATTCAGAATGTGATTAGCTGTATGTACTACATCAAACCAAAACTTGGGAAAAAGCCTTTTGGATGACATCATACTATGCATCATCTCAACAAGTATCCTATTCTTTCTCTCTGCAACATCATTGTGTTCTGGCATGTAAGCAATAGTAAGTTGATGAGAAATACCTTGTCTTCAAGAAAAGACTTTAAGTATTTAGGCATGTACTCTTCTCCTCTATCACTTCTCAAAATTTGAATCTTTGACTGACTGCCATTTTCAACCATAGCTAAGAACTTCTTTAAAGTAGGAAAACCTCTCACTTCACTTTAAGACCGTAGATCCATGACTATCTTGAGAAATCATCAATGAACATAACAAAGTACCTAGAACCTTGAATAGAATCTATTCTCATTGGACTGTTCACATCTCAATGTATCATCTACAACCTCCTTGCAGCCATGATAAATCCATGTTTCTTGAAAGGTAGTTTGTGAAGCTTTCCTTCAAGACATCCTTCACAAGACTCTACTTCATCCGGTAAAGCAAAAGAAGGCAAACTCTCCACCATACCTTGATCTTTGATATGCTTGAGAGCTGTGTAACTGATATGACCAAATCTATCATGCCATAACTTCACGTTCTCCTTAGGTGTAGTAGACCTAGCAACATTAGCATGACTAATTTTTGACAAAACAAACATGCCACTTCTATTTTCACCTTGAAGTAGACAACAATCCTCATCAAGTGAGAGTATCTGACATGAATCTTTCTTAAAAGTTACTTTGTAACCATCGGATAAGAAAGTCGAGATAGAGAGTGAATTCTTCTTCATGTTTGGAACATAAAGAATATTAGAAATTGTGAAATTTCCACCTTTTCTTGACTTAAGATTCACTTCTCCAACACCAACAAATCTAAATCATGACCATCTACAATGGTCACTCTTCTACCGGAAGAGTTTGACAAGGAAGAAAATACGTTTTTGCAACCTATCATATGCTTAGTAGCTCGAGAATAAAAAATCCAAGGATTATATGAGATTGCATTTAACGATACCTAATTAACTTTCCTAGCAGGGTTTTTGCTATGATAGAGATTCTCTAACTCCAACCAAGCCTGTCGAGAAGTTCTGCAAGACCTGATCTTGGGTATAATATGCATCTTGACTCCCATAGCAATATATGAAAGTGCTTCTCCGACTTGTCTTGGCCTTGTATAAGTACCATTGGAAATATTCCATAAGTCCTTTGATACTAACAGATTCATCATCATAAAACTCCACATTTGATAATTCGACATCCCCTCACGCTTGTCTTCATTCTCAAGTCTATAGTCACTCGTCTTGTTAAGGGTGTATGTCAACTAGGCTCTGACACCAAATGTTGGTATTCTAAGATCTGAATACCAAATGTTGGAAGCTGAAGTGGGCCACACTAACAATAAATCATAGGTTTAGAAGATTTCCAACACAAAAACCTTAACATACACAATTTAAGACTCAAAAATAGATGAATGAGAGATAGAGAGAGAATAGATGGTATTTCAAATGTGATGGTAAGCTATGAGGCTCACCTACACAAAGTTATATATGAATGTCAAATTACAATGTGTATATATGATACAAACTAACAATATCTATATCTAGGCAGAAATAGGAACTAGATACAAGAGATTATGTGCCTAAGAGGTATGAAGAGTGTGTGTGTGAGAGAATATGGAGAATAAGAACTGTTTTGTACTATTGTAAATCAAACTCAAATTCTAATCAATCTAAATAAAAAACGAGTGATCTAGCAAGTAAGAACAGAAATATACTTGCTACTCACAATAAATCAACAATTGATGTTGATGGTAAGGTGGCAGAATCTCCTCCAAATAATCACCAAGATGGAGACCACAACTCCTCCAAGTTTATGAGAACTCCTCCTCCAAGATGGCCTCCAAAATCTCCTCCTAGCTTGCGAAGATTGATCACCTCCTCTAAGTTCTTCTCCAAGAGCTTGAGCTTGTTGAGTGATGCTAACAATGAACTAAAGCCCCTCTTTATATAACTTATGAAGTGATCATCCAGAAGCTACTTGAAAAAGCTTTCACCATCGATTAAATCAAAACCTATCAGAAACTTTATCATGAAAACATTGCTATTTGAAAATCCTCAAAAAAAGCATTCGTGAAAATGATAAATCCATTCTTGCGTGAGAGAGGGATTGAAGCCTTCTCATAAGCATGAGAATGCTTTCTGTTAGCCACACTTGAGAAACTGCAAACTGAATGTATTGTTGTGTATTACATAGATATATCAACCAGCCTATTGCTTGACTATATAGTGTAGTTTCAAATCCTTCTGAATCGTCTACCGCCTCTAATGAATCTTTGACATCCATATGTGTCTGCATAGGCTTAGAATCTATCATCTCAAACCTTCAAAACAATTTCTTAATGTATGTCTACTTTTTATGATGGAGAGTGTTAATCTCCAAAAGAACAAGCTATTCTTGATGTTAGAGCACCTCTATATCAAGAACAGATCAAAACCTTTACCAATTTGGAGGATCAATACTCAATTATCAAAATCTTGAACTAACTATGAAGAGAGTCACTTCTTAGAAAGTCTACTGCACATAATTCACTCATTGAGTAATTAAGTGTGTAAAGTTTGTTATAAAACTTTGCACAAGGTGTCATCTACAGTTTTCACACCTTCTCCAAGTTAAATCATCTCAAAAGATTATGTACATCTTGAGAAACGATCCTTATAATTCACCTATGTCTAAAACTATACTTTCCTACAATCAACTTTGACACCTGTAACTTCTAAAGCATGGTTCTCTCCAAATACAACCCATTTAATAAAATGGTTTTAGCCATAGGTAGCTCACCTTCCAACTTAAATAATAAGTCCTTGCGTGCTCAAAACTTTAAATTGTGGAAGGAGAACTGACCAAAACATTAGCTTCACAGTTTGCACCTGTTCCAACTTCACTTCTTCACATTTATACATGTAAATGTTCCTACTCTCAAATATCTCAGCGTGATCACAATTAGAAGCTGAAAACTTGTACATAAGTCGATCAACTATAGAATTAGACTTGTACAAAAGCATTACACAAAAGATTTCTAGAATGTCTAATGACTTCTAATTCTTCTCATCTCATGCTCTCTCATACTTGCCCTGACTTTTTACTTGTATATATAGGCATATATGTACAAGCTCATGACCATACAAAAGGTATAAGTGAGTTAACTATAAGTTTAATGTACATATGTATACAAGTCTTCATTTTTTGAATGTGCACTATCTTCAAACTTCATAGACTAATTTTTCCTTCAATCTTTGACTTCAATCCTGCATTCAAAACATCAATTGGTGATTGAATTGCACCAACAGCTCCCCCTCAATCATCAATTGAGGTTTTGTCTATCTTCTTTATACCTGCCATGTCTTTGAATCTCTGTAGCTTTGGTCCATCCAAGCTTTTGGTTAGCATATCTGCAATCTGATCTTTTGTTGAAGTATGTATGAATTCAATCTCTTTATCAATCACCTTCTCTTTTAAGAAGTGTTACTGAATCTCAATGTGTTTAATTCTAGGATGAAAAACAGGGTTAGCAGCTAGATACAATGAGCTCATGTTATCTCCATGAATAGTACGTGTACTTTGAATAATGTCAAAACTCTTCATGAGAATCTTCAACCATATGACTTCCTTTGCAGCTTTAACCATACCTTTATATTCTGCCTTTGTAGATGATAAAGCAACTGTGTGTTGCTTCTTAGAACACCAAGAGATTAACTTATCTCCCACATAACACAAGTATCCATACTATCATCAGGATTACATGCCCAATCTATATCACTATACATCTTAATGGTTGTTTTTTATGTAAAACCATAATACAAACCTTCCTTGAGTGTACCCTTAATGTACCTCAACACTGTCTGTCCTACAACCCAATGCTCTTTTCTAGGACAATGCATGAATTGATACAACACTCCAACTGCATATGACAAATCAGGCCTAGTTAGAGTTACATAGATTAGACTACCAACCAAACTTTGATATAGCTTCATGTCCTGGAATTCTTCTCCTCCATATCTACTCAATTTGTGATTCACTTCCACTAGAGTAGGTGCCACCCTGCAATCATCCATTTTAAACTTGATCAACAAGTTCTTCAAATACCTTTCTTGAGTAATATACACTCCATGTTGAGTATAGGAGATCTCCATGCCCAAGCAATATGACAAGTCTCCCAAGTCGCTAATCTTGAACTCTTTCTCCATTTGCTTCTTTAGACTTTGTATGCCCTTCTCATCTGTACCTGTAAGAATTATGTCATCAACATATATGCACATGTAAATGAACCCATCATCACTTGCTTTGACAAGCAAGCTACTATCTGCTTTAGATACTTGGAAACTCGTTCTTTCAAGAACTTCACAAGTCTATAATTCCATGCCCTTGGGGCCTGCTTCAAACCATACAAAGCTCTCTTGAGCTTGCATACATATTCTGAATACCTTTTATCTTTGAATCCTTGTGATTGCTCCATGAAAACGTCATCTAAAATATAACCATTTAGAAAAGCATTCTTCACATCTAATTGACATAATCTCCAACCTTTACATGCAGCAATGGCTATGAGTGTCTTGATGGTTGTCATATTTGCCATAGGACTATAGGTCTCATCATAATCTATACCATATGTCTAAGCATAGCCTTTTACAACAAGTCTAGCTTTATACCTAGACACACTTCCATCTCCATACCTCTTTGCCTTGTAGACTCATTTGCATCCAATGATCTTCTGACTATTTGATTTAGGAACCAAATCCCATGTCTCATTCTCCATCGTTGCATCATACTCTTCTTGCATAGCTTTCTCCCAATTTTCCTTACCTTTTGTTTCTTCATAAGTAGAAGAGTCTTCATCTAGTTTCATCATGTAAGCATAGTCTTTAGTAGCCAAAAAAGAAGCGTCATAGCTATACCTTGAAGGTTGCCATTTGTGGCTTGATGACCTTCTGAGTTCTCCATTTCTTGAAGTTTCTGGTTCATCACATTCTAGATCAAACCTTGGTACTTCTTCAACTTCAACCTGTACTTCATTGTTCTCTTCTTCATCAAATATCTGAAGATTTGATTTCTTCTAATTCAAAACTTCTTCATCACCTGTATGATTATTGATTGTACCTGCATACCAAGTACCTTGCTCATCAAATGTAACATCCTTTGATACAAGGAATTTCTTTGTGAATGGACTCCACAACCTATATCCCATCTGCTTATCATCATATCCAATGAGCACATACTTTTCAGCTTTAGGTTCCAATTTATGCCTCAACTGAGATGGCACATATGCATAAGCCAAACATCCAAACACTTTGCAATGATCTAAGGTAGGTCTCTTACCCCTCATGCCTCATATGGTGTCATACCCTGCAAAGCTTTACATGGTAACCTATTAACCAAATATGTAGCTGTATTTACAGCCTCAACCCACAAATAATTTGGAAAATTTTTCTCCTTCATCATTGATCTTGCAAACTCAACAAGAGTTCTATTTCTCCTTTTTGCTACACCATTTTGTTGAGGAGAGTACCTGCAAGTAACTTCTCTTTTTATACCTGCATTCCATAAGTAATCACTCGATTCATTAGATAAATACTCTCCCCCTCCATCTGACCTTAGTCTCTTGAACTTTTGACCTCTAATTCTTTCTGCATACACATGATCATGTTTGAATGTATTAGATACCTCTGATTTATCTTTTATCACATAGATAGTGATCCACCCGGTAGCATCATCAACATAAACCACATAATATCTTGAACCATTTATACTGAAATCCTTTGATGGTCCCCACACATTTGTGTGTACCAATTCAAGCTTCTCTGAATACATGAAACCATGCTTAGAATATGATTTCTTATGAGCCTTACCTAATTGACATGCCTCACATCTGTATGTCATGTGTTGACCCGCAACATTAGGCAATCCAAGCACTGAACCATTGTTAACCATATCCTTAATACTTCTTTCATTGAAATGTCCAAGTTTTTTATGCCAAAGATCTAACTCAGAGATCTTATGTCCCCCATAAGTGAACAAGGCATGACCAATATTACCTTGAATCTTCAATGTGAAGAGGTTTCCTTCTTTCTTCCCTGAAACAATTTGTTTATACCCATTGCTAGGGTCTTCCACAAAAACTCCATCATTAGTGAACCTTACTTCATAACCTTTTTCAACAGCTTGCCCTACACTTATCAGATTCTTTGGAATTGTAGGAACATACAAGACCTATCTCAGAAGAGTACTTCCATCCTTAGCCTTCACTGATCCAATGGACTTCACATTATGCTTTGTATTATCACCTGTTTGAACTACATGATTAGTTCCCTTATTTTCCAAATCATTCATCAAGGCTATATTACCACTCAGGTGATTGCTACATCCTCAGTCAATGTAGAAGACTCTTTGGTCTTCACTTTGCCTTTCACAAGTTGCATTCATAATCAAGCTTGAATCCTCCTTCTCATCTGAAGCATAATTGTAGTAGGTATTATTGTAGGATTTACTTTGGAATCCTCTACCTGCATTTCTTCCAAAGTAACCTCTACTACCTCTACCTCTGAAATTAACTCTTTGGTTTCTGCCACCTCTTCCTCTTGAATTAAAACTCTGATTATATCCTTCATTATTTTGATTATTATGCCAACAATCATAAGCTAAATGATTTGTCTTACCACAAATCCAACAAGCTTTGGCTCCATCTTTATTACTTTTGCGTCGTCCTCTACCTTTGCCACCTCCTCTTCCTCTTAAGAAGTTGGTTTGGCTAGTTGTACCTTCTTCTTCATTTACTTGTTGCTTGCCTTTGCTATTCTTCTTCTTATCCTTTGAATACATAGCTTGACCAGCACTCTTATCACCATCACCTTTGACATCCTGCTCAAAAGTTAGCATGTGTCCTAGCAATTGATTTAAATCAGGAGTGAAATGATAGTGACAATTCAGTAGAAAAAATGAATGGCTTCCATTTCTCATCTCCTCTCAAACCTGTGAGGATTTGCCTTACCAATTTATCCTCCTCAATATCTTCATCAACTGCTCCTAATGCATCTGCAATGTCCTTCATCCTTGTTACATAATCAGAAATGGATTGAGAGCCCTTCTTCTTGAATGTGGTAAACTTTGCCCATAAGGATGCCTTCCTTGACTTTTTAGTGTTTTGGAAATGCTCCTCCAAAGCATTCCATATATCACTTGCACTTTCAAGACCTCTAATATGATGTATCAAGTAGTCATTGACTCCCATGTAGATGATGCTTCTTGCTTGAGCATCCTTCTTCATCCAAGTCTTCAATTCTGAAAGTTCATTCGTAGTTGGAACACTAGGATCTCTGAATTGTGGTTTTTCTTCTTCACCTGTGATGTAACCTATCAGGTCTTTGCTCATGAGATGAGATTCCATCCTCATTTACCAAGCTGGATAGTTTTCTCTATCCAATTTCTCTATCTGAAGAGAATCTCCCATCCTTTCTTCACCTGTGTATTAAATTCTTCAAACTTTATGAGTAGTAAGTGTACCTTTACTTCGAATGAAGTTCCTTTTGATCTTGATAGCTTCTGGCTGCTTCTCAAGCTTTCTCTCCAAGCTTTCACCTTTTGAAGCTTCAAGTGTTGATTTCTGTATGATTGCAGCAGTCCGGGTCCTCCTTTCTTCAATTTTGATAATTCTTGCTCTGATACCACTGATGGAGAGTGTTAGTCACAAAAAGAACAAGCTATTCTTGATGTTAGAGCACCTCTATATCAAGAACAGCTCAAAACCTTTACCGATTTGGAGGATCAATACTCAATTATCAAAATCTTGAACTAAATGTGAAGAGAGTCACTTCTCAGAAAGTTTGTTGCACATAATTCACTCATTGAGTGATCAAATGTGTAAAGTTTTGGATAAAAATGTGCACATTTCTAAAATGTCTAATGACTTCTAATTCTTCTCATCTCATGCTCTCTCATACTTGCCCAAACTTTTTACTTGTATATATATGCATATATGTACAAGCTCATGACCATACAAAAGGTATAAGTGAGCTAACTATAAGTTTAATGTACATATGTATACAAGTCTTCATTTTCTGAATGTGCACTATCTTCAAACTTCATAGACTAATCTTTCCTTCAATCTTTGACTTCAATCCTTCATTCAAAACATCAATTAGTGATTGAATTGCACCAACAGTTTCATGTAGATATGCTTATCTCTGAATATGAATTCAATCATGGGACTTGTCATAATCATATCACCTTGTAGTTCATCTTGAACACTAGCTGGTTCATTCTCAACTAAAGTAAGAGCTAAAATATTATGAATCTCAAAATGTTCTATATAATTTACCTAGTTTTTTTGTTGTCTCGTAGGCTAAATTCTAGTTCTTCCTGTGTATTATTGTATACCACTATCCCTCCATGTTTGATATAACCAATTTGGCGTATTCCTAAAAAGTGGTGGTATGTCTTCTGGTTCTTAAGTATCTCTTTCTTCTAGAACTGTGGAACCTTCTCTAACTTCATAAGTTGGAACTTCAAGAGGTGCTTATGATGGACTAGGTATTGATGATTGTAATGAAATTCTCTCTTCACCTCTATCTTTAAGTTTTGAGAAGGTTCATCACCCCCCTTGTACGGCTGAATGTAGGTTTCCAATTTTCTTCTAAAAAATGCATGGTCATTGGCCTTTATGAAATCTGGAATCTCTTCGTTCTTATCATAAATTTGACTTTCTCCAATATATGCATTGCGTGAGAGTAGGATATAACATGTATCTAGGACATAGAATCAGTATCCTTTGCTTTCAATTGCATAGCCAATAAAGATCACTTTAATGGCTTTTACATCAAGCTTACCACGATCCTTCTTCTCAATGTGAACGTAAGCTGGGAAACCAAAAACTTTGAAGTAACTCACATTGTGCTTCTTTCCATAATAAGCTTCATAAGCTATAAGAATGTTTAAAGCTTTTTTGGAAGACTTGTTTAGAATGTGATTAGCTATATGTACTGCATCAAACCAAAACTTCGGAGAAAGACTTTTGGATGAAATCATATTATGCATCATCTCAGCAAGTATCCTATTCTTTCTCTTTGCAACATCATTCTGTTTTGGTATGTAAGCAATAGCAAGTTGATGAGAGATACCTTTGTCTTCAAGAAAATTCTTAAAGTCTTTAGGCATGTACTCTCCTCCTCTATCACTTCTCAAAATTTGGATCTTTGACTGACTTTCATTTTCAACCATAGCTAAGAACTTCTTCAAAGTAGGAAAAACCACTTCACTTTAAGACTGTATGTCCATGAATATCTTGAGAAATCATCAATGAACATAACAAACTACCTGAAACTTTGAATAGGATATGTTCTCATTGGACCATTCACATTTGAATGTATGATCTGCAACTTCCTTGTAGCCATGATAAATCCATGTTTCTTGAAAGGTAGTTTGTGAAACTTTCCTTCAAGACATCCTTCACATGACTCTGCATCATGTGGTAAAGTAAAAGTAGGCAAACTCTCCACCATACCTTGATCTTTGATATGCTTGAGATATTTATGAGTAAATCAAGGTGACTTTCTTTGTCTATCATTTTTGTGAGGGGCCATTTCTCGAGGATAGCCTCCATTTTGGTGAGGGCACACACAGAATTTGGAGTGAGAGTCTAGCAATCGGTGCCTAGTGAATTCAAGTCATGGAGATCCTCATTCGATCTTCCTCCTAGCCATGTGTAGCCTTCAAGAATATTTTCCTCTCTCTAGTTAACCACAAACAATAATAACGCATGGCCTCTCACATGAGTGCCACTTGGCACTCATGTGAGTATCTTAATCACTATATCTAAGAGTTGGTTCACCCCTTTTAGTCAAGAATAATGAAGGATACTCCATGTTACATTTTCTTCCCCTTAACTCCATTTCTTCCTCAAAAATGGTATTGGAAGGTCTGAAAGAAAAGGAAAACATATGAAAGCTACACTCCCACTATATCTCCATGTATCACAAAACATGGTCACATCTCTGTGTTGTTTCCCCGTATCCTTCCCCTAAAGAAGACTCTTGGGAAGGTAATCAAAAGCTATGAAACCATCTTTGAAGGGTGCTAACCTGCTCCCATGTGGCACCATCTTTCCACTTTACTAGACACTCTTTATATAAGTGACTTCTCATCCATTTCTCTCAAGTGTGTAGTATCCTCTCAAACTCATGTGGAATAGACTGAACAGAATTAGGTTCTACTACCTCACTACCTGGAATAAGGTTGTCACATTCAACCAGCCTTTTCTTAAGTTGGCTAACATGAAAAACTAGATGGATCTAGCTATTCTCTAGAAGTTGGAGCTGGTAAGCCATCTTTCCTATTCTCGTAAGAATTTGGAAAGGTCCACAATACATAGGAGATAGTTTTGGACAAGGTCTCATCTTCATGGTTTCAGATCTAGATGGAACTCTAAGATAGACCTACTCTCCTACCTCAAAGTTGATGTTTCTCCTTTGAGGGTTATCAAAGGCTCTAGCTCTATCCTGAGCTCTCCTAATACTATCCTTAGCAAGCCTAAGCATATCGTTCATCTCTTTTGAGAAGTCCTCTACAACTTGAACTTTCTCATTCTACAATCCTACTACATAAATATCTCTTGGTTGAAACCCATACATAAGCATCAATGGACTATGGCCAGTGGAAGAGTGCTTGGTACTATCATATGCAAACTCTACTATAGGTAAGTACTCTTCCCAATTAGTTTGCCTTTCATTCACATATACACTAAGCATATCCTCTAGGATTTGGCTAACCCTCTCTGTTTGCCCATCTCACTATGCATGCTCTCCAATTGACTATGCATGCTAAGTTTTATATCGAACCTTTTGAAGACCGCTCTCCAAAAGTGGATAGTAAACTTCCTATCCCAATCAAAAACTCTTTCTAAAGTAAGACCATATAACTAGTATAGGTTCTCTACAAAATGTCTAGCCAACTCACGTGTCTTCACCATAGTACTTGTTAGAATAAACCTAGCCATTTTTGTTAACCTATCCACAATTACCCAGACGGAGTCGTGCCCTCTCTTTGTCTTAGGTAATCCAACTATAAAATCCATGGAGGTACTCTCTCACTTCCCATTTGCAATGTCCAAAGTGTAGAGTACTCCTCCAATCCTCAACCTTCCAACTTTATTGACTTGGCATTTTGTGCACTTAAGCACATACTCTAGGATGTCCTTATGAAGTCCACGCAAGTAAAACTACCTCTTAACAAGATCATAAGTCTTGTTAACTTCTTGGTGTCCCACACTAGGTGTGTCATGACACTCATACAAAATGTGCCATCTCCTCTCAAGATTCCTAGGGACACACACCTTACCTTTATATAACAGATATCCATCATGGATATTGTAATTCTTCCACTTGAATCCTTCTTAAGTACCCATCGATACTCCATCGTCACTGGAAACCCATGTATCACAATCCCCATTCCCCATGACTTCCCAAATATTGAAATATGTAGGATGAAGCCTACATTTCCCTCTAATGGACTCAAGTAGTTCACGAGTGATCTAAGTAAAACTCAGTCCATTGAGCATAGGCATGTGGCTAAGTGAATCAACCACTACATTAAACTTTCCTTTCCTACACCTAAGCTCATAATGAAACTCCTCAATGGTCTTTGCCCATTGGGCCTTATGACATTTAAGGTCTTCTTGATTAGAGCGCTACCTAATGCTCTCTTGATCAAACACTATTGTGTCTTTGGCAACATATAGATAATGATGCCACTTCTTCAAAGCATCGATAATTGCATACAACTCCTTCTAATACATAGAGTAAATCTTCTAAGCCGCTTCTAGTTTCTTACTCTCAAAAGCTACTGGTTGACCATCCTGAAGTAAAACAACTCCTATGGCAAAATCACTCATGTCAGTCCTCACCACAAAGGGTTTATTGAGATCTGCTATATGTAAAAGTGGAGCCGTAGCAATTGCTACTTTCAATTTCTCCATGCTTTTCTTCTATTCATCTCCCCAATGAAAGGCTTTCCCTTTCTCTTTAAGGTGTTCTGTCATGGGGATAGCATTTTTGGCATAATTCTTAATGAATCTTTGATAGAAACCTGATAGACCTAGGAAGATCTGCTGCTCTTCCAAGTTCCTAGGATGTGGCCATTCCATAATAGCCCTTACTTTTTCAGGATCCATATAGATTCCATTTTGGGAGAATATATGCCCAAGGTATCTAAGCTTTGTTTTGAAAAATTCACACTTTGACTCCTTAGCAAAGGGTGAATTTTCTCCTAACACTTAGAATAATTTTCTTAAGTGTTCCAGGTGCTCTTGTTTTGATCCACTATAGATCAAAATATCATCTAGGAAATCTACTACAAGCTACCCTAGATAAGGCCATAATACACCACCATTCATGAGCTTCATGAAACTAATAATGCCCATATCTAGTTCTGAATGCAATCTTAGGGACATCCTCTACCCTAATCCTAATCTAATGATATCTTGATCTAAGGTCAAGCTTGGCTAGTTTGATGTAACTAATCAAATAGGTCTTCCAATCTAGGCATTGGAAACCTATTTTTGATAGTTACCTTGTTTAGTTCTCTATAATCTATGCATAATCTCATACAACTATCCTTCTTCTTAACTAAGAGCATTGGCAATGCCCAAGGTGAGTTGCTAGGTCTAATGAAGCCCTTATCTAAATAGTCCTATAATTTCTTCTCAACCTCCGTTGAGAAATACTAAGCCTATAAGGTGGCTTACAAATAGGGTTCGTGTTAGTAACTACCTCAATAGCATGGTCAATGTCCCCTCTCTCAGGTGGTAGTGCTCTAGGTACGTTAGTGGGAAAAACATCTTTAAACTCAAACATAAGATCTTTAAAATCTTTAACAACACACTCTTGCAAGAAAGAATAGTAAAATGTCCTATCCATATTTACATTTCTAGCATGAAAATATACATAAGATGAAATGTTTGTACAATGCTCAAAGTGTTGACTATACAACAAAAAGATCTCCTATACATAATGAAAATGACAAAAAACTATACGACTCTAAAGATGAGATGAAAGGTCTCTCACTTCATGTATACAAATTTACTTTCATTTCTTTCGAACTCAAGGGTGTTGTTTTGGTAACTGCGTTGAAGTGTGTCTCTCAACCCCCATAGCCACTTTCTTCCTAGCACAAGGTCTGTCCACTCCATATTCATGATTTAGAGGTCCATATGGTCAGTATAATCCTACATCTTGACTTCCAAGTTGGATACCATAGTATCCCATATCCTCTTGCCTTCCCCTTGCATCATATATCCAATGTATCTATGTGCACTAGGCTACTAGGGAATCTTTAGCTTTTTTACCAGAGCATAGTTTATGAAGTTACGAGTGGTAGAGTCATCTCTCATGACTCACAACTTGGACATGTTGTCCAAACTGAGTTGACCACAATGCTCGAGTCAAACAATAAGTGTGCTCAACATCCTCGTGCATCACCTCCACTCCCTTGTAGCTAGGCGGCTCCCATGAATAAGAAGTGTCGACACTAGGTGGACCACCTTTTTGCCCTTATCAGGGGCCTTACTACTCTCTGGTCCTCTCTTCTTTTCTTCTCCCTTCTTGAGTGGACAGTTCCACTATGAATAGCGAGGAGGCAGACACCTAAAGCATAGGTTCTCTCTCTTGGCGCTCTCAAATTGTTCGGTAGGTTACCTCGGCCCTTAGGTTCTCTATTTCTTAATGAAGGTTTTGTTTTTCCCTAATGGCACTTTCTTCTTAAAGTTATTCATGCTAAGAGGTTTCAAGGGCTGATCCTGTTGAGATATCAAGCTCAACATGTGATGATCCAGGATGACACGCACCAGTTTTTCGTTTCTCTGACATGTATAGTGGTTATGCCAGTATATGTCAGGGATACTTCATTGAGCTTTATTAGATTATCTACCGAGAGTGATGGCACATTTGTTTCTTGCCAGCTCACTCATTCGCGGACATTAGGTTTTTCCTTATGTACTGGTCTTTATATATTGCACTTGTTGTATTCTTGTTTTTTAGGTCATTCTTGTACATTCCTTTTTATGTAATAGAAGAAGAAGAAGAAGAAGATTATTCTTCCTTGCCTCAATCTGTGTGTGTGCTTCTCCTTGAGAGTGAGAGTGTGTGTGTGAGCTCTCTTCCTTATCTCCTTCCTCGTGACATGGTATTAGAGCCAGCGTGGCTATAGAGAGCTCGTGGAGAAGGCGACGGTGAAGACTACGTGGCAAGGCATGGAGAAAAATGCGATCTCACAAACGGCCTCCGTTTGCTACGAAAATCACCGTGGTAGAAGTTTCGGAGCCATCTCGACCTCCGTTTCGAGGCCGCAAGGTGGGGCCCATAGAAAAACCAGGTCAGTTTCAGAAACTGTAACTTGCGTTGTGTTCGACAACACTCATATATTCCAGATCCAGAATTTCAAGCGATTCCATGTACTGTTGATACACGAAAACTGTGTTTTTCTGAGATCGAACTGTCACGTCATAGTGCGACAGTGTTCAAGCAGAAGTGCTACTTGTAGTGTGTTGCGGTGTTGTGAATTGTTGCAGAAATGGCAAACGCGGATGGAATGAGTCAGCTTATGAGCGATAAGCTAGACAAGAACAACTTCCATGCTTGGAGATTCAGAATGACGAATTTCCTGATGGGAAAAGGTTATTGGAAGTACATCGAAGGAGAGAATGAAAATGCTCCGCAGTTACCAGAAAGGAATCAGACTGCAAAACAATTAAGAGCATATGAGGAATGGAATCAAGGAGCACGAAAGGTAATGTATTGGCTATCTGTTAGCATACAGGATAGCAAGATTGGACACATACAGGATGCCAAGACTCCAAAAGAGGCTTGGAACAGTTTGGTGACTTTGTACGAGACCAATACAAAGGCACGGAAATTGCAACTCAAGAACGAGCTGCATACATTGGAGAAAAAGAGCATGTCGATAAGTGACTACACTCTAAAAATCAAAAGCATATGTGAGTCACTTGCATCTATTGGCGTGAATGTAGATGATGATGATAAGGTGGAAGTGTGCCTTCGTGGTTTAGGAGCTGCATATAAGTAGTTCAGAACTTCTATACAGACCAGGGAAAATATTCCGAATTTTGCTGATCTGGTATCTATGTTGATTATTGAAGAAAAGAATCTTGGTGAGGATTCAAAATCCCAAGGAAAGCCCAATTCTGAGCAGGTATTCTACTCTGGTAGAGGAAGAGGCAGAGGTAGAGGTTTTGGAAGTGGAAGAGGAAACAATAACCAAGACCAGGGTCAACAACAGAATCATGCAAGAGGAAGAGGACAATTTCGAGGCAGGGGGAGTCAAAGAGGTCGCAGAAATTTCCAAAGAAATGATTCAGGTAATGATAGTAAAGGATGCTGGAATTGTGGTAAACCTGAACACTTTGAACGTGATTGCAGGTTGAAGAATCAAAATAACAGAAGGCAGCAAAACAACTATGCATCCACAAGTGTAGATGATTCTGAGAAGCTATTTATGGTTCAACATCACATGATGAATACGATGTCTACTGGTGTTTCAAAATCGAATGATAATGTTTGGTATGTTGATTCAGGTGCTTCAAATCACATGACCAGTCATGCAGAATGGTTTAGTAGTTTGTAGAAAATGCCAGTTCCTGGATATGTTGAAACAGGTGATGATACATCGAATCCTATTGAGCATACAGGAAACATAGCATTGTCTATGGAGGATGGAAAGGTAAAACATCTCACTGATGTGTTGCATGCTCCAAATATAACAAAGAATCTAGTTTCTGTTGGACAAATGGTTGACCAGGGATTACAAGTCAGGTTAAATGCTGATGGATTATATGTAGAAGAGTACAAGCAGGATGGACGCTTGGTTGCCAAAGGAAACAAAGTGGGTAGGATGTTCACCTTAAATGTGAAGATTCCTGAAATGAATGCAGCCATGTTTGCAAAAGGTGCAGGAGTTATTGCACATATAGAGATATGGCACAAACGGATTGGACATGCAAACTTGCAAAGGCTGAAACTGATGCAGTCAAAGGAGATTGTCCATGGACTACCAAATTTCAAAGTTGCAGAAATGCAAAAGGTATGTGCAACATGTCAATTCGGTAAATAGTCAAGAGCATCATTTCCACATGACAAGCATGTTAGTGAGAATGTACTAGAAGTAGTACATACAGATGTTTGGGGTCCAGCAAAGACCACATCTATGGGTGGTTGCAGGTTTTATGTTACTTTCATTGATGACCATACACGCAAAGTATGGGTATATTTCATGAAAGAGAAGAGCGAGGTGTTTACTCATTTCCAGAATTTTAAAGTTATGGTGGAAAAGCAAACAGGGAAGTACATTCAGACATTAGCATCTGATGGAGGAGGTGAATACATGTCAAATGAGTTCAGCAATTTTCTAAAAAATCATGGAATTCGGCGTCAGTTTTCATGTAGTTACACACCACAAGAGAATGGTGTTGCTGAACACAAAAACAGACATATTGCAGAAATAGCAAGAGCCTTAATGGCTGAGAAGAATATGCCTCATTGTTATTGGGCAGAAGCTGTGCATACTGCTGTATATATCATGAACAGAACTTCGACTACTGTTGTACATCAAGTTACACCTGAAGAGAAGTTTACAGGTAAAAAGCCAAACTTATCACATCTGAAAGTTTTTGGCTGTATTGCATATGTACATGTTTCAGATGAGTTAAGGACGAAGCTTGATCCGAAAGCAGAAAAATGTGTCTTCATTGGATATTCCCTTGAGCAAAAGGGGTACAAATGGTATAACCCACTCACACGACAGGTGAAGGTGAGCAGAGATGTGGTATTTGATGAAATGTCAAGCTTCTATGCAGATTGCAAAGAAGGACTGAATCTTGAACCAAATGACAAAGAAAATGCTGAAAATCTAGTGCAGAATCTCAAGTTTTGAGTGGACCGGATGCATCACCAAGCAATAGTTCAAACTCAAATCCATGGAGTGGAAGATTGCGTGGAAATTTCAGTCCAACAAATTCATCAAATACATCCAAGAAAGGTAAAGAAAAGATTTTTGCTGGTAGTAAAACAGGTTGCTGATATTTTCACCAAAGCACTTGGAGCTGAGAAGTTGAAGAAGTTTCGGAAGATGCTTGGATTATAGGATATGGTGTTGAGCTTGAGGGGGAGTGTTGAGATATCAAGCTCAACATGTGATGATCCAGGATGACACGCACCAGTTTTTCGTTTCTCTGACATGTATAGTGGTCATGCCAGTATATGTCAGGGATACTTCATTGAGCTTTATTAGATTATCTACCGAGAGTGATGGCACATGTGTTTCTTTCCAGCTCACTCATTCACGGACATTAGGTTTTTCCTTATGTACTGGTCTTTATATATTGCACTTGTTGTATTCTTGTTTTTTAGGTCATTCTTGTACATTCCTTTTTATGTAATAGAAGAAGAAGAAGAAGAAGATTATTCTTCCTTGCCTCAATCTGTGTGTGTGCTTCTCCTTGAGAGTGAGAGTGTGTGTGTGAGCTCTCTTCCTTATCTCCTTCCTCGTGACAAATCCCTCTCCATAGGAGTATACTAAGGAAGATTATGGTGCTCATAAATCTAGGCATACTTGATCACCTCCTCAAACTTCTTAGGTGCATTTCTTCTTACCTATCTCTTAATGGCTTTATCTAAGACCCTAAAAAACCCTAATGTTTTTTGGAAGTCATCCAATCCCTTAAGTATCCAAATGATCTCCCTATAGTGGGATATGTATACCGTCAAGGGCCTAGCTCTCTACATGATCCTATGCCACTCATCCCAGTTCCTTTATTCCTCATTCCCAAGAGAAAAATATTTCTGGAAAAGAGTTTCAAACTCTACCCAATCTGTAGGGATAGAGCTCACCTCTTATAAGCATGCACGCCAAGTGAGAGACTCACATCTAGCACACTATACTCAGGTGGCATGTCCTTCTGTTGATGCAAATCATTCCACTTTTGCACAAAAATGTAGATAACATCCTTGTTTCTCTCACCGTCATCCCCCGTAGGTAGGTGGCTTCAAGTCTTTTAGGAGGGTAGCTTCCCTAGAACCTTCTCCTTTATGCTTACTAGGAAAAGAAGAATCTTTCCTAGCCATGTCTACAAGAAGAGTAGGGGTTTCTCTTTCCTTCCTAGAGGTGAGATGTGTCTCAAGTGAGATCATTTGAGACTTAAGCTATTCAATGAGAGACTTCATGCTACCTATGTCTCTCTCTAACCTAAGGGTTTGTTCTTTTAACTCCATGAATTTTTTGTGAGTAATAAACTCACCGTAGAGCTCGACATAGGAATCTCTTCCATGGGTGGCTCTGTTTCCATCTGTAGCAATCTGTTTCCCATTGCATTGTGCCTCATGGGCTCGATTATCATGAGTTTTGTTGCTCCGATACCATTGTGATGGGCCATTTCTCGATGATAGTCTCCATTTTGGCAGGAGCATGCATAGAATTTGATGTGAGGGTTTAGCAATCAGTGCCTAGTGAATTTAACTCATGAAGATGCTCATTCAATCTTCGTCCTAGCAACATGTAGCCTTCAAGACTATTTTCCTCTCTCTTACTACCCACAAAGGGTAATAACGCATTGCCTCTCACATGAGTGTCACTTGGCACTCATGTGAGTATCCTACTCATTATATCTAAGAGGTGGTTCACACCTCTTAGATATAATGAGTTGACTGTATCTCCATGTTACAATTTTCTTCCTCAAAAGTCGGGATTCTCCCCTTGAAGTATTATGCACATTGCTCTGAGTATTGTTCTCCTAAGTTTATGAGAAAACTTCCTATAGTTCACTAAACACTTCATTTGAATGTGTGCAAAAGGTGTGAGGTCAATTGCTAGCAGGTTGTAAGCATTGAGCAAAACATTGAGTGGCTTCTTCCATTAATAGAAGGTTTTCTCAAAGTGATTTGTACACATAAAATGTCTGTTTTGACATGGTTTTTTGAGAATGATGTTCCAAAGTAATATGCTGGTCTAAATGCATATAAAGTCTAGGAAGTCTATTAAGGTTCTACTGAGCTATCTAGCCTAGTGTAGAGAAGGATTTTGCTAAGACCCTCTTGCCTATGTACACTATCCATCATTAATCACATTATGGAGTGGTCCTAACAAATTTTTGTAGGTTGTAGTCATATGTAAGTGCAACAATGACCCACTCAAGAAAAAAATATCACTATCTCCTTCCTCAATTCCAAGGATATTTCTCTAGTCATTAGTTCTCCCATCATTTTAAGGAGAACTTTTATTCAATCCAAGGAGATTCATCTACATATATCTTCATATTCTACTCTTTATAGTTGAGTTTGAATAACAATGTTCAAGAGAGGTAGCATGTATGTTGTTGCATGAACCAAGCCTAAGTTCTTGATGAAAGCATTATGATTTCTCTTGATACATGAGGCATAAATATACACTCATTGTAGCATATGCTGAAAGAGTTTCCAATGTTAAATGTCTAGTTTTTTCTTGGTCAAATCCAAATGAGATAAATGGCAGAACCTTGTGGACGTATTGGGAGCCACATGCCATGACTCCTTTTGAACTCGAATCTCCAATCACTCCCTAAACGTTTGGATAACTTTAAGGTGGAATCTTTAAATAATAATGAAGCTGTTGATATATTTAGGTAGTGATGTGTGTGAACACTCTAGGACCGCCGGGGCACTTTTTTCCCTCTTTAGGAGGTTTTTTTCCCCCGGCTTGTATATACGCCTATTGCCCTAATGGGCTACTTATCTTTGTACATTCTCTAGTAATACATTCAGTCTTGTGTGTTGTGCTCCAAGCTTCTTCCTCTTCCTTGTGCTGTTCGCACGCTTCCGCAGACGTCTAACTCCAACAATTGGTATCAGAGCAGGTCGTTGATTCTTCTAGGGCGCCGTCGACACTCCTCCGTTTGCAGTCTCAGATTCGCACAAAATTTGGTGAGCATACTCAGGGTGTTTTCGAGATCAAAACGGCTTCGCTCTGTGGTGCCGAAATCGCGATCTAAGCTCGTTTCGGCCTCCAAACGCACTATCGCAGTGCTTGTGCAGGCTATTTCGTCCTTTTGTGCCAAAGGTATATACCAATTTCTGTTCGCCAGTTTAAGCGTCTCAAAGTCTGCTACAAGTCTAGCAGAACTCGTCTGGGCAGTTCTGTTCAACTTTTTGAGATACAGTCAATTTTCTGCATCAAGGTATTTTAGTCACCGGCCATGGCTGAAAGCAGTGATGTATTCCGTATGTTGGCTGTTGAGGATAAGTTGGATGGTACCAACTACCCATTATGGGCTTATATGATGCGACATGTACTGGTTGCAAAAGGATTGTGGAACATTGTGCAGGGTGTTGAAAGACGTCCTATTACACCTGTAACGACAGGTACTGCAAATACAGGTGTTGGAGCTGATGAAGATGGTGTCGAAGATGATATTCCGCAGATTCCTGTTCGTGCTGCTGTTTCTGTTGCACCTACTGCAGAGCAGATTCGTTGGGATGGCAGAGATGCCCAGGCACATGCATTGATAGCTTTGTCTGTCAAACGTGCCATTATTCCTCACATTGGCTCTTGCAGAACAGCAAAGGATGCTTGGGATACACTTACCACTTTGTACCAGGCTAGGAATGAGGCTCCTGTTGCTTACCTCCGAAAACAGTTGGAGAGTGAGCACATGAATGAAGGTGATTCGATGGACAATTTTCTTACAAAGATCAAAGACCTGAAGGAACAATTGATTTCTGCTGATGAGGTTATACCAGATAGCTCACTTGTGCAGACCGTTCTAAATGGCCTTCCTGATTCATATCAGAGTTTTGCCTCTACTCTTCGATTGATGATGAAAGGCAATCCGAATGCCTTGTCATTTGAGGAATTAGTCTCTGTTCTGTTGCAGGAAGATCAGTCCAGGCAGAAAAGGTCCATTATGCGTGTTGCAGATCAAGCTTTCCTGGCTAGTCAGAAGGGCAAAGAAAAATGGAGCTCTTCTACTAGTAAGCAGAAATCTGCAAATGCTGCACAATCGAAGAACCAGGATAAAGATGAGAAGAAATCAGAAAAGCAGAAATTGTTCTGCAAGTACTGTAAAGGAAATGATCATATTATAAAGAACTGTCCAAAACTGGCTGCTAAAGAGGCAAAGAAGAAAGAGGCTGGAATGGTTGTTGCAGAGGCCTCTACACCAAAAACAGAGTCTGCAAATCTTGTGCAGGAAGAAGAATGGGCGTTTACTACTGTTTGCAGTTTTGACCCATCTTCTCATGATTAGTGCATGTCTGCAGTAGACTCAGATGTTTGGTACTTTGACAGTGGGGCAACCAAACATATTACCTCGCAGCGCAGTTTCTTCTCTTCACTCGAGCCTGCCCCTACTGGGAATACTGTCACATGCGCCAATAACTCCTCTTATCCTGTTATGGGAGTTGGTAAGATCATTCTGACTACTGCTGATGGTAGTTCTTTCACTTTGTCAGATGCTTTATTTGTGCCAGGGATCAAAAAGAACCTGTTATCAGTTTCTGCATTAGCCAAGATTGGCTTGGTTGTGAAATTCGTTGATGACAGGTGTACACTCCATGATCTCTCAAATGGCGATGTGATTATTGCTTCTGGCATTTTATGTCGTGGGCTGTATAAGCTCATAGACTATGAAAAATCTGTGAATGATTCGGCATGTGCAGTTCATGATTCTCAGGCTATGTCAGATGCAAAGCTTTGGCATGCACGCTTTGGTCATCTGAATTTTGCTAGTTTGTTACGCCTGCAGAAATCTAAAATGGTGTCCTCTTTGCCCAAACTTGAGGCACCTGGAAAACATGTTTGTGAAGGCTGTATTTTGGGCAAAATGCAGCGTTCTTCCTTTCCAAAAGATGGTTCAGTTCGGGCTATGCAGAAATTGCAGCTTGTACATAGTGATGTCTGTGGTCCTATGCAGACACCCTCTTTTGCAAATTACCTTTACTTCGTGACTTTCATTGATGATTTTTCCAGGCATGCATGGGTATATCCACTCAAAGCAAAGTCCGAAGTGTTCATGTGCTTCAAACAGTTTTTGGTTTTGGCTGAAAATTTGTCAGCATGTAAAATGGGCACCCTCCGTTCTGATCGAGGGGGGGAATATATGTCTTCAGATTTTAATGCATTTCTGGCTGAACGTGGGATAACACACCAGTGTACAGTGCCGTATACACCTCAACAGAATGGAGTTGCTGAACGAAAGAACAGGTCACTCATGGAGATGGCGAGGTGCATGGTCAAAAGTCAGGCTTTACCACATAGTTTCTGGCTTGAGGCTGTCATGTGTGCAGCATATGTACTGAACAGGTGTCCCACGAAAGCGTTGCAGTCTATCACTCCATATGAGGCTTGGCATGACCGCAAGCCATCTGTTGCTCATCTGCGTGTTTTTGGTTGTTTGGCATATGCATTAGTGCCTGAACAACATCGCAGAAAATTGGATGATAAGGCAGTAAAATGTATTTTTGTTGGGTACAGTTCTGAAAGTAAAGGCTATCGTCTGTATCATCCACAGACTAAACGCATTCTGGTTAGCCGTGATGTTGTCTTTGTGGAAGATGCTATTCAGCCATTGCTTTCATGTACTAAGGAGACATCTGTTAGCTCCAAAGACATGTATGATACTTTGATGCCTCTTTTTACAGGTGGACAGGCTAGCACTGGTCCTAATGAGGAAACTTCTCAGCCTTTGCAGGTTTCATATGATGATGCAGATCATGCCATTTCTAATGCGGATTTACATGATGCACTTGTTGATGAGAGAGCTGATATTGAAGAGGCAAAAACTATGCCAAAATGGCTGGTGCAGACTTTGCGTGACAGCAAATTAGATGCACCTTTGTCATATCGTACTCGTTCAGGCTCTCATAGTACCTCCTTTGCATCAGATTGCTCTTCTATGGCTGCATCTAGTCTCTGTGATGAGAATGAGCCTGTTTCTTTTGATGAAGCACAAAATTCAGAAAATTGGATGGCTGCTATGCAATCTGAATATGATGCTATAATGAAGAATGGTACATGGTCTTTATGTGACTTGCCTCCTGGCAAGAAGGCCATTGGCACTAAGTGGGTATACAAGCTGAAGCGTAAACCTGATGGTACAGTTGACAGGTATAAGGCTAGGCTTGTTGCAAAGGGTTATGCGCAGGAAAGAGGCATTGATTTTGATGAGACCTTTGCACCTACATGCCGTATGACTACTGTTCGGAGCATTTGTGCACTTGCAGCCCATCATGGTTGGAATGTACATCAGTTGGACATTAAAACAGCATTTCTGAATGGTGACTTGCATGAAGAAGTGTATGTTTTTCAGCCCCGTGGCTTTGTGCAGAAAGGGCATGAAAACCAGGTGTGCAGGTTAAAGAAGGCGTTATATGGTTTAAAGCAAGCACCACGTGCTTGGTATGAGAAAATACATGCCTATCTGATTGCACATGGTTTTGAGAACAGTCCAACTGAAAGCACCATATATGTTAAGCGTGCTAATGATGTGCTTTTGATCATTGTTGTCTATGTAGACGACATGCTGCTCACTGGTCCTCTTGAGAAGCATATTGCTGATTTCAAGGCTGATTTGCATGCCTCATTTGAGATGTCTGATTTGGGGCATTTGCATCACTATTTGGGCATTCAGTTTATGCAAGTTGATGGTGGAATAGCTTTGTGTCAAACGAAATATATTGACACATTATTGCAGCGTTTTGGCCTTGAAGACTGTAAGCCTATTGCCACTCCTATGGAGACAGGTTTACGATTGAGTCTTCATGATGTTGGAGATGCATTTGATGCTGTTCTCTATCAGCAGGCTATTGGATGCTTGATTTACTTATGCATTACTCGGCCAGATATTCAGTTTGCTGTCTCACAGATGAGTAGGTTTATGCATTGCCCAGGAGTCACGCATTGGAAAGCGGTTAAGCGCATCTTTCGCTACGTGAGTGGTACTCGGCTACTTGGGTTGTTTTATCCCAAGGGGGGATCACTACCGCCAGATTTGCATGCTTTTTCTGACTCAGATTGGGCTGGTTGCTATGACACTCGTGTGTCCACCAGTGGTTTTTGCTTCATGCTTGGTAGCTCATGTATATCTTGGTTGAGCAAGAAGCAGCCTACTGTGGCCACTTCCAGTTGTGAGGCTGAGTATAGGGCAGCTTTCACAGCGACTGTTGAGTGTGTGTGGCTCAGACGCCTTATGGCTGATTTGGGTGTTGGCCAGTCTTCTGCCACCACCATCTTCACTAACAGTCAGAGCGCATTGGCAGTTGCGAGGAACCCTGTGTTCCATGCTCGCACTAAGCACATTGAGGTGCATTATCACTATGTCAGGGAGAGGTTCTCTGCTGGGGAGATCAGCTTGGCATATGTGCACACGCAGGAGAACATTGCAGACCTTTTCACGAAGGCTCTGCCTAGGGAGAAGTTTGAAGCTTTCCGCAAAGCTTTGGGCTTACTTCCTTTTGTGGAGTGATTTCCACATAGCGGCACTTCCTTATACATGAGTGCCAGCTCCTTGTTCACCGCATCACTCCCAGGGGGGATTTGTTGATATATTTAGGTAGTGATGTGTGTGAACACTCTAGGACCGCCGTGGCACTTTTTTCCCTCTTTAGGAGGTTTTTTTCCCCCGGCTTGTATATACGCCTATTGCCCTAATGGGCTACTTATCTTTGTACATTCTCTAGTAATACATTCAGTCTTGTGTGTTGTGCTCCAAGCTTCTTCCTCTTCCTTGTGTTGTTCGCGTGCTTCCGCAGACGTCTAACTCCAACAGAAGCAAAACGTGTATATACACATTATGGACACTCCTGTTTGAGTGATCTATGTCTTTCCTTGAAGATAGAGTCTTCCACTCTCACATTATATAATATGTAAATGACTAATGCATTTATACTTCATTCTAATTTCTACGTGTATTTGTGTTCACTATCACTATATAGTAAGTAAATTCTATCATGTTGTCTCAATCATTTCTCTATGTGTATGTACTCATTGTCCAATATAATGATTTAACTGCAAAGCTAGGACTGTGTTAAGCATGCTTACAAACCTTCATAGTCATTAGATCCATACATCTTGAGTTATGAGTAAATCAAGGTGACTCTATCTATGTATCATCTTCTTCCAAAAAAGTTGGGATTACCCCTGTGAATTCTTATGCGCATTGCTATGAGTATAGACCACCGAAAATCATGAAATAACGTGGTATAGCTCAAAAAAGACTTCATTTGAATGTGTGAAAAAGTTATTGGGTCATATGCTACCAGACTCTAAGCTCTCAGTAAAGCATTGAGTGTCTATTTTCATAAATAAAACGTTTTCTCAAAGTGGTTTATACACGTACATTATCTATTTTGACATAGTGTTTTGAAAATGATATTCCAAAGTACTATGGTGGTCTAAATGAATATATTGGAAGGTTAAGGAGTCTATTGAGGTTTTTTGGAGTTATCTAGGTTGGTCTAGAGAAGGATTTTGCCAAGACCCTCTCATCTCTATACACTATCCATCACTACTCACAGTGGTATCAAAGCATAGTCAAAGATTAGACATTATGGGTGGTGGATTCCCACCATCTATTGAAAAATTGGATGGAAGAAACTACTCCATGTTCTCTAAGGATTGAGACATGCAAGAGAGAAATGTGTATGGATATATGTGAAGAGATGAGATGATGCCTATACTCAGATACAAATGCCAACCAACTCAAGAGGAGGAAGAAAGGTTGAATACATGGTTGGAAAGGTCATATAATCTCGGCTCTATCTCTGATTTCTTACTTCCTCATAAGGCCACTCAAGAGACATGGAATGCTTTGGAAGCATTCTTCTCTTCAAGTACCAAAGCTAGGAAGAATCTATTGTGATTGGAGCTTATAACAATGAAGAAGATGCCCAAGTAAAGTGTGAATTATTTTATCACCAAGATGGACATTTTAGATGAACTTGGAAGCATTGGAGAAATCATTCATGAATAGCAAATTGTGAGGCAAGTTATCAATGGGATCAAGGTTGATGAAAAATGGGAAGCTTTCACCACAGCCATGGATCTCTACATGGATATGCAAGTGCCAAATTTCAACACAATCATGGGGAAACTCTTCACATTTGGAGCCAAACTCGTGAAGAATGGTGAGAACCAAAAGGGTAACCAATCCTCTACTCTCTCTATATAGATAAAAAGAAAGTAAAATATAAAAAAGGAAAATGTAAGAAATTTATATGAATGGAGCACTTGCAAGCTAACTTTGCAGGTAGAGGTAGAAGCTCAAGAGGAAGAGATACAAGAGGTAGAATAGGTAGGGGGAGAGCTCAAAGCTTATCTCCTTGTGCCATATGTGGTCTATAAAATCACATTAGAAAGCATTCATTTAGAAATCCAAGGAATCATAAATAAATAGGATATAATAGAGATGGTTATGAAGCTTCAAGAGGTAGGTAAGACAATTCATATGGATACAACAATAATTTTTACATGGAAGAATATCAAGGGGGATACAAAGGAAGGAGGTAAGTTTGATGAGCATGTATTCTAAATTGATTCTAGATGCTCAAACCATGTGATAGGAAATCTAGCCTTGCTCTTAGACTTGGATGCAAAGAACAAGAATGAGGTCCAAATGGGTGATGAAACAAGAAATCATGGGGAAAAGTTAGGGAATCTGAAGACCTCCAATGTTAATATGAATTTGTTAAGCATATTTCTTTATGTGCTAACTATTACAAAAAAAATTATAAGTGTAGGGAAGATTGTGGAGAAAGGTTTGTAGGTGATTAAGCATGAAGCCTATGTAGAGGATCCATATCAAGGTTTTAAGAAGATAGCAAAGGGAGACAAAATAGGTAGATTGTTTACATTTGAACTTGAAGACACCAAGAAAATTTCCTTTTTCAATTATGGCACCCAAACCTTGTCAAAACTTGAGGTTCCGCATAAGAGGTTAGCTCACATTGCAAAAAGATCCCTCAAACAAATAAATAGAGATTAGAGTGTGATTGGACTCCCCAATATGCCAGTGCAAAAAATGATATACAAGTGTATTGAATGTCAATTGGGAATATCACACAGGCAACCATTTAGCAAGAAAAGATACATACATGGAAACCTTTTGGAGC